>JAESUZ010003374.1:0-285622 GCA_017311185.1 Proteles cristata cristata
TCCTTGTTGATGCTCCCGTCAGAGACTGCTTTCAGTTGGCCTGTGAACAGCCTGGCTTATCAAAGTCTAAACAGTTCTCTTTCTGTGTTGTCTCAGAGAGGGCTTAAGTGCATAAGAACACCCTGGTGTCTGAATCCTTAGATTTGGCAAGAAAGGATGAGGATGGATATTTTTGTGGGAGACGTTCTGCTTAATCACCTGAGAATCACGATTATTGTCCAAAGAAACCAACTTTGGGGCACCCGGGTGGCTCAGTCAGTTAAGTGTCCAACTTCAGCTCAGGTCATGATCTCACAGTTCATGAGTTCTAGCCCCACAGTGGGCTCTGCGCTGGTGGTGCAGTCTGCTGGGATCCTCTCTCCCTAGCTCTGCCCCTGCCCCACTTTCTCTCTCTCTCTTTCTGTTTGTCTCTCTCTCAAAATAAATAAATAAACTTGAAGAGAAAACATCTTTACCTCTCTAAACTTTAAATGTCTTCATCTGTAAACTGGGATTATTAAACTCTTCCTCCCTAAGCCCAAACCCTCCTGATTTCAGATGAGGCAGGCTGCCCAGGAGCTTAGAATCAGTGTGGAGTGGCTTCCAGGCTTGTGTGTGGAGACTTCGAACAGCCTGGATTCTCAGGTTTTATTTCTTCTCCCCAAGGTCATCTTTCCCAAGATTTTTTTCTGTCTTCATGAGGAGAAATCAGTAGGAGAAAGGACAGCGACTGGGTGTCTGACAAATTATTCTCGGGTAAGTAGGACATTCATTCTTTTATAAAAGTACATGTTCTTCCTACTAGGTAGACATGGTTGGAACAACCAGGTAAACTCTGATGGAACAAGAGTTTCTTGGTGCATTTAGGCCCTATACAGGGACTGAGTACTCAGTTCAATTTCCTCAGGTTTCAGGATGTTTTTTGTGGTTAACAAAGGAGATAAGGAAATGATACTATTATCTCAGTATTTACTGATTCAGTCCAACCTTCATTCATGCTGATTGTGTGCTCTCGTCTTGCTGTGATACTCTGTGAGGGAGGGGACTGTGTTTTTCAGAATTTGTGCTGTCCCTGAAGGAATGATTCACTCATTGCCAGCATTTACTGTGTCTGTAATGTGTTCAGACCATGGTAAGTCCTGTCATTAGAGCATAATGAGACTAGAAAAGAGTACAGTGTGGTTGTGGTGAGACACGTGCAGCCAGGTGAGAGACGTGCTCTTAAAAGCTATGTGACTGGATGAGGTCACCAGCGAGTATGTCACTGGTAGAGGTCGAGAAGAGAATGGGCATGAGGACCATCAAGCCCTGGAAGAGATGATGGGACAACACGGAACCCTGTCTAAGCTTTGGGTCTCCCGTTCTCTTTCTCCAGTGAACACTGATTTACGTGGCAGATTGCGTGGTGCCAGGATGTTTGTGATGGTGTAGGATCCAGTGACCCTTGATGTGGCTGTGGAATTCACCCAGGAGGAGTGGACTTTGCTGGATCCAATCAGAGAAACCTGTACAGAGATGAGATGCTGGAGAACCACAAGAATCTGGTTGCAGTAGGTAAGGCTGGTACCATCTCTTCATTTAGCTTTTTCTGGAAGAAAACTTTCTTTCTTTCTTTTTGGTTTTTTAAAGTAGGCTCCATGCCCAATGTGGGGCTTAACCCCGTGACCCTGAGATTAAGAGTCGCATGCTCTACCTACTGAGCCAGCCAGGCTCCCCTTGCTTAAGTGACTGCGTTCTAGGCTCTGTGCTGACTAATGGCGATGCAGTAGTAAAAAGAGCAGGTGCTGTTTCTGCTCTCCTAGACCTTACCTTGAAGTGACTTCCTCTTGAAAACAAAGATCTGTTTGTTGTACTGGCTTTATTTTCTGTATGGATTGAAAGGCTTAGGACCTAAAAACTCGTATACAAATTTGAGCCTGGGTTTCAGGGGAAAGGCCGGCACCCCTTTTGGTGAACGGTGAGAAAGTGTGTGCTTGTATTTTAGTTTCATTTGAAAGTTTGTTGGTTTGAAAAAAACAAAAGGTTATTGGTTTGATAAAGTTGGCACGAACATTTTCTTTCTCAAGTTACACCTGACAGTATTTGGTGTCCCCACAGAACCGAATCTTGATCCTGGTTTATGGAACTGTTTGTCATCCCTTGCATGTTCATCTTACACTTGAGATCATCTTCCTCTGAGAGCCAGGTACTAGCTATTCAGGCCTGGTCTGATCTTTCAGGTGGAACAGAAGAGAAAGCTGAGGCTAATGGGAGAAGTTCTGCAAAGTCAGGGAAAAGGGAGAAATGATTCTCTATGAGAAACAGCAGGAATCCATGAGAGCTGCAGTCCATTTGGAAATGTTAAATAGGAAGCTTTTGAAGATGGATTTTCCTGAGATGCTGGTACCTTTCGTTTCTGAGTCTCCTTGAGTACCTCAGACTTCTCTTTAACTTTTCATCCACATTCGGAAACTTCCTTTTGACCTGACAATAAGATTTGTTTCTGCAATAAATTTTGACTTTAGTTTTTCACCCATTTTATTTCAACTTTGTTTTCTTAGTCTTCCTCTTCACCATCAGTCTCGACATGTATAGAATTCTTTCTTAGAGAATCACCTACCAGTTTGACCAGCACCCATTTTCCTTACCAAACTCTTAAGGTAGTTAGACTTTTCAATCTTTATATGTTCATTTATTTTTTCTATTGTAATCTATGTTGTCAGTCTTTGAAAGTAAATAGGCATTGGCCTTTATTTTAACACCGTCTTAACATCATTTGTCTCTAAGACCTTAATTTTGTTTTAATCTTATTTCAGATTGGGAGATTTGTTTTTTTTGTTTTTCAATTTTTTTTTTTTAACGTTTTATTTATTTCTAGGAGAGAGAGAGATAGACAGCATGAACAGGGGTGGGTCAGAGAGAGAGGGAGACACAGACTCTGAAATAGGCTCCAGGCTCTGGCTGGCAGTCAGCACAGAGCCCGACGCGCGGCTCGAACCCACGAACTGTGAGATCATGACCTAAGCGAAAGTCGGACGCTTAACCAACTAAGCCACCCAGGCACCCCGGGAGATTTGTCTTAGTACCAAATGGTCAGCACCTCAGCAGAATATTTTGCAGGGGAAAACATCCAATGTGGTAGAAATGGTAAGATTCAGTGTGTAATTCGTTGCCTTCCACACCAGTGGAAGTTTGGAAATTCCATGAGATTGAAAAGCAGCACAAAACCATAACAGACAGTTGGGGTTAGTGTTATTGATCTCAAATGAAACTGTTTCTCATAGAGTCTCTGAACATTGTCAAATTGACAAACACTTTAACTACTCCCCAAAATATATTCTCACGGTGTTAGCTCAATATTTCCATATATATATAATTCAGATAAAGATTTTGGAAAATAATTTTATCTTGATCAATTATCAGCTAAACTTTACTAAGAATCCCTGTGAAAGTAAAGACTACAAAAGAAAAAATATTACAAAATAATGTTTTAGCAGAATAGTCTCTGCAGTCTGCTTGGAAGCACTCAGGTCTAGAACAGTGCATTGTATGCAGTGAAAATGGAAGAGAAAACAAAAAACTTCAGTCATGCTGTTTTGTTTCCTGTATACTATAACAATTCAAGACAGAGGGGAGGATCTCTGAAAGTAATAAAGCTGGAAAACTTTTATAAAACATCACTAATCTCTTTATCAACAGGAGAGAAACATATTGGAGAGGAATTGTTTAATTTCAATCATTGAGAGGAAGCCTTGAGTGAACACTCCTGCTTTAAGACTACAAGAGAACTCACAATAGAAAGAAAACGTGTGTGATCAGTGTGTAAAAGCCTTCACAAAGAACTCTACCCTTAATCCACACAACAAAACCAATAATGGAGAGAAACCTCCTAATTATAATCCATGTGAAACACTTTAAGCCAAAATCCACATCTGGATCACAAGAAAACTTACACTTCAAAGAAATCCTATAAATGGACTGTCAGAAAGGCCTTTTTCCTCACACCTTAGAGGAGTTAATAATTCATAGTGGAGACAGGCCATATGCTTTTAAGAAATGTGGGAAAGCTTTTTCTCTTTCTACAAGTCTTTTCGTACATGTGCAGATTCACAATAGAAAAAAAGTCCTACAAGTCTAAAGAATGTGGGAAAACCTTTTGTTGATCTTCATATCTTATTCAGCATTTAAGAACTCAAAGGGAACTAATGCCTATGGAATATAAGAAATTTGAGAAGGCCTTAACTTGTTCCCCTGATCTTGCTAAACAGGACAATTTTATACTAGAGAGAAACACTGTTTGCAAGGAGTGTAGTAAAGAGTTTACTTGTTTATCAAAACTGAATTCACATGCGAGTTCACACCGGAGAAAAACCGTGAGTGTAGTAAATGTGGAAAATCTTCACTGATTCTTTAGGTCTCATAAAACAGAAGAACTTACACTGGAGAGAAGCCTTATCAATGTAAGGAATGTGGAAAAGGATTTGCTAGGCCATCACATCTTACTATACATATAAGAACTCATACTGGTGAGAAGCCTTATCAATGTAAGGAATGTGGAAAAGAAAGCCTTTGGTAACTTATCTTGCTTTGGAAGTCACATGCAAACTCACCCTGAAATGAAACCTTATGATTGTAAGCAGTGTGGGAGAGCCTTTATTCTTTATTTGTTCCTCATTTCTTATTCAACTTTTAAAATTCACAGTGTAGAAGGAAGTTTTGATGTGAGGAATGGGAAATCATTTAGATATCCCTCACAGCTTAACATGAAAGAACATCCCTCAACATGAAATAACACATACTGGAGAGAAGCCATGTAAATGTAAGAAATGTGGGAGAGCCTTCACTATTTCATCAGGCCTTACAGTGCACATGAGAACTCACACTGGTGAACGACCTTTTGAATGTAAAAAATGTTGGAAAGCCTTTACTCAACCAACATATCTTATTTGACATATAACAGTCAACTGTGGGGAAAAGCTATATATAGATGAGAAATGTGACAATTTTAGTACTTCTTCATGCTTACTGAATGCATAAGAATTCACATGAGAGAAAGTTATGTTTGCAGAGAATGTGGGAAAGCCTTTAATACTTCTCTTATTAAACATGTACTAATTCATTGTGAAGGTAACCTTATTATGAGGAATGTAGGAAACCTTTAGCTCTGTCTTGTATTTTCCTGTTCAGTTATGATTTCACAGGTGTGAAAAATCTTATAAATGTGAGAAGAGTAGGATTATTTTTCTGTTTTATCCTTCATTTAGGGGTAATCTGAACGCACACATTAGAAGAAATCCTAAGAGGGAAAGAGATATAGGAAAGTCTTTTTTGATATTAAGAAACAATTCACACTGGACAGGAATGGTCAATTATAAATGAAGGCATTATGGAAAAGGCTTAATTTGTTTTACATGAAATAAGTCATGTTAGATTGTGAATGTAAAAGCAATCTGCTTTCAGCAAGTAACTTCCATATATTTTTATAAAAATTGACATCCTAGAGCCCGACATGGGGCTCGAACCCACAAACTGTGAGATCATTACCTGAGCCAAAGTCGGACGCTTAACCAACTGAGCCACCTAGGTGCCACTAAATGAAAAATGAAAAACTTTTGTTACAAAAGGTATTTAAATGAAATCTAAAAGTATAAAAAATTGGGATAGTATTATAGTACAGATTTTCGCTTATTGCATATAAGAAAATTGGTACTGGAAAAGAAAATCGAGAAAATCATTACTTAAATGAGTTGCCTTTCTGTGTGTGTGTCTTTTTTCAAAGTAGACCCACAGTTTTTCTCTTTTTTCCTTTTTTTTTTTTTTTTTGACCCACAGGTTTTAAAGACTAATGATGTTGAACTTGTCATCCATTTATCTTTGATGAAGTGTATGTTCAATATCTTTCTTTAGTTAGAGTCTGTTTGCTATTAAGTTTGCTTTTCTTAATGAACAGGTTTATTGAGGTATAATTGCCATGCATCAAATTACACATATTTTAAGTGTACAATTCAAGTTTTGATGCATGCACATATCCATGAAACAGTTGTTTTTTTCTACACTAGCAATGAGCAAATGGAATTTGAAATTGCAAACAATACTGTTTACATTAGCACAACAAAACACATACTAGATCTGTATGAGGAAAACTGGAAAATTCTGATGAATGACATCAAAGAGCAACTACATAAATGGAGAGATACTTAATATTCATGGATACACTCAGTATTGTCAAGATATTAGTTCTTCCCAACCTCGCTAATGGATTCAATGCAGTCAAAATTCCAGCAACTTATTTTGTGGATACTGACAACCTGTCTGTATGGAGAGACAAAAGACCCAGAATAGCCAACACAGCATTGAAGGAGAAGAACAGAGTTGGAGAATTGAAACCACCTGACTTCAAGACTTACTGTAAAGCTTGGGCAGCTGGCTGTCTCAGTAAGAAGAGGGTGGTCTTGGGGTTGTGAGTTTGAGCGCAACATTGGGTGTGGAGATGACTCAAAGAAAACAAACTAGATTTACTATAAAGCTACGTTAATTAAAACTGTTGTAGTGGTAAAAGAATAGACAGATTGATGGAACAGAACAGAGAGCTCAAATAGGCCACGTAAATAGTCTTCTGGTCTCTGACAGGAGCAAAGGCAATGAAATGGAGGAAAGATCATTCTTTCCAACAAAAGGTGCTAGAATGACTAGACATTCACTGGCAAAACAGTGAATCTAGACATTTCGCACTCTTTCGAAAGATTAACTCAAAATGCATTATAGACCTAAGTGTAAAACACACAACTATGAACTCCTATAAGATAACATAGGAGAAACCCTAGATGTCCTTGGGTGTGGCAGTCCCTTTTTTAAATATAACCCAAAAGGCATGATCCATAAAAGACACTGATAAACTGAACTTTATTAAAATGTAATGCTCTGTGGAAGACATTGTCAAGAAATTAGAAGACAAGCACAGGTTGGGAGAAAATGTTTGCAGAAGACCTACTTGGATAAAGGACTATGATCCAAAGTATACAAAGAACTATTAGAACTCAACAGTGAGAAAATAGCCTATTAAAAATTGGTCAAAGACCTTAACAGACACGACTCCACACATGTACAGATGGCAGATAAGCATTTATTTAAAGAGGCTCCATATCATATATTGTCAGGAAAATGCAAATTAAAAGAAGCTCCCACATCTATGAGAATGGTTAAAATCTGACAGCACCAAATACTTTGATGGTGGAAATACAAAACTCTATGGCCTGTTTGGAATAGTTTGGTGGTTTCTTATAAAACTAAACATACTCTTACCAAAGGATCCAGTATCTAGGGTCCTTGGTATTTACCTGGAGAAATTGAAAACTTATATGTCTGTTTAAAAACCACATGCATGATGTTGGGTTTATTTTGTTTTGTTTGCTCATGGATCTTTATAGTAGTTCTATTCCTAATTGCCAGACCTTCAGTAGACAGATGAATCTCTTCAGCAGATAAATGAATAAAGTAGTGCATCCAGACAATGGAATGAATATCCAGCATTTAAAAGGAATGAGCTATCAGGGTTTGAAAAGACCTAGACGGACGCACCTTCCATACACATTAGTAAATGAAAGAAGCCAATTTGGAAAGGCTGTATATACTGTATGATTCCAACTCTGTGACATCCTGGAAAAGGCAAAGCCATGGAGACCAGCGGTGGTCAAGAGTGGAGGGAGGTAGCTGGGGGTGTGAGTGGGCAAAGCACATGGGATTTTGAAGGCAGTGACAATACTTTGTATGATGCTGTCGTGGTGAATGTATCATTTTGTATTTGTGGAAACCATAGAATGCACAACACCAAGAGTGAGCCCCAGGGCACTGTGCGTGATTATGATGTGTCAATGTTGGTTCATCAGCTGTAACAAATTTACCACTCTGGTGTGAGATGTTAGTAATTGTAGAGGTTATGCATATGTGGGGCAGGGGTATATGGGAAGTCTGTGTACCTTTCCCAGTTTCCCTGTGAACCTAAAACTGTTGTGGGGGAAGAGTGGAAGTCTTAAAGTGAATAGATCTTTGAACCCCCAAACTGTGGGCAGGGAGCAAGATGAAATAGGTCCATAAACTACTCAGTGAAAAATATGGCCCTATGGGAAAGCAAGTATGATTCAAGTAGCAGAACTCCACAAAGAATCATTGCTGTGGCTCCGCAGTGCCCCTTAAGGAAGAGGCAAGATGTTCCTGACTTTCAGAATTGCTATGGACTATTGGCTGCAGTGGGTCTCCCGTTTCTCCTACCCACCCACCCCCCTTTTCTTTCTATGATAAGCAGCCAGCAGTTTATGTTTTTTAAAGTTTATTATTTTTTAGTCTTTTCTACACCCAATGGGGTTCGGAAACAACTCCAAGATTAAGAGTCACGTGCTCTTCCTACAGTGCTAACCAGATGCCTCCCACGCATTTCTTAATATGAATGTCTCTTCTGAGTATTCTTCCCTCCTCTCACAATTATATGCTGATTGTGTGGGGAGTAAATAACTTGTCTCTTTATTTCACACATCTTCAGATAGAGAGTACCATTCTGAAACCACACCAAAACAGTCTTTTCCAGATTGGACCTGACTTAGATGTTAAGGTTCTGGACATGGAACTTGAGTCTGACACTATCGTCACAAGATTTGGGCATGGTTTTAATAGACAGTGAACGTTGAATACGTGGAGGTACATTCATAATTTGTGGCAGATTGATGGTTTTAAAACGTGGCCCCCAAGTTCTTTGTCACTGTTGCATCCACTTTTTTCTTTAGGAGTAGAATACAAATGATGCTGTGTAATTTCCCAGTCTAGGCCATAAGGGGCCATACAGTTCTCCCCTGGTTATCTTTGCATGTTCTCTTTTGGGATATTCCCAGTTGGTATGCTTCCCTTGGAAACAAGCAGTTATGCTGTAACATGGAAGGGCTGCTTGGCTACTTGGAGATGCTCCTCTCAGCAGTCACCAGCTGCTCTCCGCCTTCTAGCCGTGTCAAGGAAGGCACCAGATGTGTGTATGAGTCCCCAGATGACTCCAGCCCTTTGCTTTTGGAGTCTCCTTGAGCTGTGTGAGTCTTCCCAGGTAAGGAAGGCCCTTATCATTGTAGGGCAGAGGCAAGCCATTCTTTCCCACTGTGTCTTGTCAAAATTCCTGATCTATGGTCTCTTAAAATAACAGAATAATGGTGGTTCCATACCAGCAGTTATCAAACATTTTGACTTCAGAACTCCTTTACACTCTTTAAAATTGAGCATCACAAAGTGCTTTATTTTATGAGCATTGCATCTATGAGTATTTGATGTATTAAAAAATAAGACGTTTTAAATATTTATGATTTCATAATGTACCTAAAATGGTTACTTATGAATAACTATTTTTCTTAATTTTTAAAATTAATTTTTTTAATTGTTTTTTTTATAAATAGTTTATTGTCAAGTTGGTTTCCAAACACACACAGTGCTCATCCCAACAAGTACCCTCCTCCATACCCATCACCCATGAATAACTATTTTTCAAAGTGATGATAAGAAAATGTGAGAAGTGAGAGTCTCTTCTTGACCAAACTTTAGTGAGTGTCCTGAACCTTCTCCTAGGTCCATCTGTGCACTTCCTTGTAAAATCCAGTTCTAGCAAGAACCATGCTAACTCAGCAAGAGCTCCCCATCCTCCATTAGTGATCATTCTTCATACCTAGTTAGGTCCCTCATCCTCCACCATCCTTCAGGTTATTTCTAATCACCCTGGCCTAACTTCAGCAACGATTCTGTTAGGTCAGTTTGGTCAGAATCCCGCTCTTTCCTCTTAATAATTTTCCATCCACCGACCCCTATCCTGTTCCTCGGCTGTAAGTTCCCACTTGCCCTGCTTCTGCATTCAATTTTTTTCTGTAAGGTGTTTGTATGAAATATATATAGAAACTTTGGGTTCAGTGAGATACATAATTGGAAAAGAGAAGTATTTTCCGATAATTTGGGGTATTTGATACTTCATCAAAACTCAACATTTTTAGTTTCTTAAAAATTAGTTGCACCGTGGAGTATGAAGTTCTGTCAGTGAATCTTCCTGTTCTGTTACATTAAAGTCCATTGATTTTTCTTGTGATTTCAATGGGTATTTTACCAATGCGCGACCTTGTGCCATCATGAGTTACCCATATGGGAACTAGTTTACTACATTGTACGTATTTTTCAAATGCTGTATTTTATTATCTAGCATCAAGTGTCATGCACTAATAGTTATTGGTCATAGCAGAAAGGTTTGTAAATGTTGAGAAGCAGCCAACATCATGGTCCCCGGAATATATTTTCCAAATTTTTCTGTTACCTCAAGGACATTCTTAAGGAAAACTGGATTTTTTTCTTTCTCATGAGTATTTGGCAGTGAGGAATACAATGTTGGTGGCACTTGCTGCCACTGCTTTGATTTCTGCTAAGGTGCCAGCACATTTACCCACCATTATTTTATATCAATATAAATGTCAACATGATGAAAAGGTAAAAAATGAGAAAGGTAAAAAAAATATATATATATATATTAACAATAGTCTTGGCCCCACAGACTGTCTGAAAGCGTCTGGGGGTCTATCTGCAGTCTGGCAACCACATTTTGAGAACCGCTATTATGTATGACTATGTTTGGAGTGGTTTGTTATACTGAAAAAATAACTATAACATACTTATTCTCCTTTTCATTATTAGTTTCTCCAGTAGTCTAAACCCTTAACTGGGAAAATCCCAGGGTTCCAGTGTGCTTCAGAAATCGGCTTGCTTTTTCGCCAACTAGAACCTAACTAGACCTGGAGTGTGGGTCCTACCCTTGTTGCTTTTGAGCTATGTATTTGGGGTACTTCCTCAGCCTCTCCTAAGCCTCATTTCCAGTTGTTAAATGAGCTCATCAGATGCTTTTGTTACTAAATGTCAGTGGAAATTTTCTAACAGTCATGACTTACAAGGGCTGCTGAGAGCTCATAGTTATTTTGTACTTACTGTATACCGTGAAAGCTTTTTCATGGATTGAGTCACTTCATCTCCATTACAACTCTCTAAGGGAGCCTCTGTTCTTATTCTGTTTGTGGTTTATATGACATGAAGTATTCACTATCATTTCTGTTGGATTCTAGTTCAGTGTTATGCAATTTTTAGAGCTAACAGGAACCGTAGCCACTGCAGGCTTTGTGGCCTCCTCCAGAATTAATAGCCAAATTGTGTTCCTCCGGGTTCTGTATTACAGGCAGACAGATTTTCAGAATTATTGTGTTCCTCTGGGCAGAGAACTCACAATTAGAACACAATTATCTCCACACAGAAACCCAGTGTTGATGTTGCAGC
This sequence comes from Proteles cristata cristata, assembly GCA_017311185.1. NCBI lineage: Eukaryota > Metazoa > Chordata > Mammalia > Carnivora > Hyaenidae > Proteles > Proteles cristata. Next base: position 11,290 of record JAESUZ010003374.1, read on the forward strand.
TGACCCAGAGCAGCCAGCATAACGGAATCTGCCTTTGCTCTCAAATGTGGCCAAGTACTGATTTTAATGAATGTATAACACGATTTTGGCAAACGTTAATAGTTAGGATGGTAGACGAGGCTGGGCCTTGACAGGAATGAAGACAAGCCCATGGTTTTGCAACTGTGAATAATGTTTATGAATTTTTTGAAGATTTTTAATTTTAATTTTATCTCCCTATTTTTACTCCTCCCATTTCTTTCCCCCTTCTCTTACTGTGGAAATTAACGCAGCAAATTTCATCCATTTGATTTCACCTCATGTACGGTTTTCGTTTATTTATTTTGAGAGAGACAGAGAAATTATGGATGGGGAAGGGGCAGAGAACAAGGAGGGGAGGGAGAATCCCAAGCAGGCTCTCCTCTCTGAGTACAAAGCCTGAAGTGGGGCTTGAACTTAACGAAACTGTGAGATCATGACCTGAGACTCAACTAACAGCCTCTCAACCTACAGAGCCACCCAGGTGCCCCTGTACAATCTTATTAGACATCAAATATTTCAGAATATAAGCATGACAATAATTAAGGACATGGTTTTATTATTAAGCTACTTAACTGCAGATCCCAAGATGAATCTGAAAACTCCCCCCCTCCCGCCCCCCAGTGCCGGGCCCCAGAGACCTATTAAATCAAAGTAAAATCATATCAGAACAATACTGACCTTTTTGCTTCTTAGTAGTCATTGTCCAAATTTAGAGCCACAAAAACTCAGAAATAAAAGAGGTGTTTATTTTCTCCTTTGTTTTGGCTCTCGTAACAATACAAAGGATTTAATTTCTGTTTATCACAGCTATATGTGTTGGTTTTCAGGAACCTCAAGAAAATGAAAATTTTGTTGCTACTATCAAATAAGAGTACATTGGACTATTAAAAAAAACTTAGCATTTGACAAGGGAAGGTAGATAATTTTAAAGTATACATGAGCATTGAATGAGGCCAGAGGTTTTAACTTTGCAACCCTGAAATCCCTCAGATTTAGTCTGGGAATTTGTATCAAAATGTGTCTCTACTCTTCCCCCATATGTAGTACAATGATGTTGGTATTAATGATTTGAGGGACTTTTTTTTTTTAAGGTTTATTTATTTGAGAGAGAGTGAGCAGGGGAGGGGCAGCACTGACAGCAGAGAGCCCAATGCAGGGCTTGAACTCAGGAACTGTGAGATCAAGACCTGAGCCAAAGTCAGATGCTTACTTGACTGAGCCACTGAGGAACTTCTGTTTTTTCTTTTAAATAAAATTCTAAAGTAGGAATTTTTTTTATCTGAAAATTTGGTCAGTAATAATGCACAAATTAGAAATGCAAAGGTTTCAAATCAAAGAAGAGCTATCCATTGAGAATGAAAGGTTTTTTTTTTTCAATTTGAAGGTTTTTTTTTTCTTTAAGAGATCAAAGATTTTAGGCAAATGCATAGCAAAGTGTTCTCGATTTGTATGAGCTTATAGTGGCTTGGTATAAATGCACTTTTCCTAACATGACTTACAAATGCTTGTGAGGAAATCTCCAGCATGTCTACACTGCTTACCCCAAACCAGACTGGACTGCCAAAGCCAGTAAGGTTCCAAGTAAGAGAAGCCTGTGTCGTTAGTTCTCAACTGAGGTTCATGCAAATGGGAAATTCACATCTGGTGCAGTACTTTTATGCCAACCCCATTCATGTCCCCAGGTTGTACTTGGCACCTTTGAAGGCAACTTGTGTAGGTTCCCCCCACTTTGACATAAAAATTGGTGGCACAGCCCACACCCACTCCCCTGCCCCAAATGTTTGCATCCATGGGAGGTGGGGTCAGCCCTTGGTAGTCCTTTGAGTAGAAGAACCTTGAAGTGAGGGCCCAGGATTGCTCACTGTAGCAGCAGGGAGCAGAGCAGGTAGTGAGAAGAGATGTTCCACTGTCTGAATTTCTGGACCATTTAGCTCTCTGGAATTTTCCTTCCCCCCACCCCTCCCCTCCGAAAAACAGTTAAGGAATCAGATTTCATTAGTGAACTCTTATCTCGCTGTGTTTTTATGAACAAGCAGCCTGACCTCTGCATCAGCATGGGCAGCTTTGTCATTTCCTCTAGAAACAAAAAGTCCTGGATTTCCAGTGCAGTGCATAAATACAGATGGCTAGAATAGAGTTATTGGCCTAAGCTGTGTGTGTGTCTGTGTGTGTACATGCACAGTCGAGTTCATAAGGACTAGTGCATTTTACTTCTGTCAGAAAATGTCATTCTTTGTCCACAGAACAAAGCCAAGAATCATTGGTCAGTAAAAGTGCACAAGCATCTTTATAGATCACCTAACAGTATCTTTCTCCCTGTTTTCATTGTGTGGTGAAGAAAAGAACCTACCTCCTTAAAATTCTTTTTTTTGGGGGGAGGCGGGGAGAATGCAGATTGAAATTTTTCCATTTTTTAAAAGATTTTTTAAAACTTTTAAGTAATCTCTATACCCACCGTGGGGCTTGAATTTACAACCCTGAGACAGTCACATGCTCAACTGACTGAGTCTGCCAGGCACCAGAAAATTTTTCATTTTAAAAACATGGTTCTAATCTTTAAATTTCATATTAGTAAGAGAGTCCTGGCACTTAAAGGGCCTTCTCTTTACTGGTAGGCATTTTCTGGAGCTGGTCAGCCTGAGAAGCACAGTCCACCAGGAGGGATTGAGATTTCTTTTAACAACAGATCTCCACTTCTGGGTACCTCTTAATTTTTTTTGAACGCTTATTTATTTGAAAGAGACAGAGCATGAGCGGGGGTGGGGCAGAGAGAGAGGGAGACACAGACTCTGAAACAGGCTCCAGGCTCTGAGCTGTCAGCACAGAGCCCAATTCTGGGCTCCAACTCCTGAACCACGAGATCGTGACCTTACAGGAAGTCAGACGCTTGACCAACTGAGCCACCCAGGTGCACCAATGATAGTGCTTTTAATCTTAAATCCTCCTGTGTCCAGGCAGATGTTTTATTTATGGGGGTGTTAACAAAAGGCACAAAGAGGAGCTATGGAGGTTCTTTTAAATCCTGGGTTTGAAGTGTCTAAATGTAGTAACAACCCCAAAGCACCTTAAAAATCTATCCTTTTCTCTACTACTGGATTGGGCTTTTTTAAATCCTTTAAAAAAATTTTTTTAGCATTTATTTTGAAACACAAAGACAGAGCACCAGTGGGGGAGGAGCAGAGAGAGAGAGGAGACACAATGTGAAGTAGGCTCCAAGCTCTGAGTTGTCAGCACTGAGCCCGATATAGGGCTTGAACCCATCAACTGTGAGATTATGACCTGAGCCGAAGTTGGATGCTTAACTGACTGAGCTACCCAGGTGCCCCCAGATTGGGATTTTCCCCTTTTAAGTGTTTATTGTTTTTGAGAAAGTGCGAGCATGGGAGGGGCAGAGAGGGGACCGAGGACCTGACTGCAGGGAGCCACCCAGATGCCCCAGGATTTTCACTTTTAGATCATGGTCTCTGATTATGCGGATTTAAATCACTCCTCACGGTCCTGATAAAATACCATTTATTTGCGTTGTAAAGTGCTGATTGAGACCCAAAATTGTCAGTGTTTTTAAAGTCTAAGTTTTAAGATATATCGTTTTAAATGTTAATTTGGGAGAGGCAGAGAGAAGGAGAGAGCATTCCAAGCAGGCTTCATGGTGTTAATGCCGAGTCTGCGGTGGGGCTTGATCTCACTAGCCATGACCTGGGCCAAAATCAGAGTTGAGGCTTAATCAACTGAACCACCCAGCACCCCACACCCCCGCCTTTGGATTTTAATTTTTGCTTTTTGTTTTAAATTAACAGGATATAATTGTTCATATTGACTCTAGACATAAAGGTCTCTGGTCTTGGTGGGTACTTTGACTTTAGTGGGGATTTATTTTGGTTAGGAAGATAGGGGAATTAACCTCTTACACTCCATAGTGGTTTAGAATGTTTAGACCCACTTTCCTTTGTAGTTGCTATTTCCCCTTATCAAGGTCTTGGGGCGATCATATGGCTTCAAAGAATGTTCACCTTTTTTTTTTTTAATGTTTTATTTGTTTCTGAGAGATACAGCGTGAGCAGGGGAGGGTCAGAAAGAGAGGGAGACAGAATCTGAAACAGGCTCTAGGCTCTGAGCTAGCTGTCTGCCTATGCGGGGCTCGAACCCACAAACCGTGAGATCATGACCTGAGTTGAGGTCAGATGCTTAGTGAAGTCTGATGCTTAAGGGACTGAGCCACCCAGGCGTCCTTTCAACTTCCTGTTTTATTTCTGTAATCAAGACCAAGTTGCTCCCCTCTTCAAGTGGCCCATTTTCTCTTTTTAAGTCATTAAAAAGCTGCTTTCCTGCCCTCTGCCTACCCAGCAGCTGCCCCCTCGGCTATGGCCCTCCAGCCCTGGCAGGCCCATGGGCCCGGTCCTCCCATACCCCGGAGGCCGGAAGCGGAAGTGCGGCGTTATGGCGCGAGCTGAGGACCGCCTTGTATCCCTTGGCGGCTTTCCCCACCTGGCTCCAACCCAGGTGCGATCCGCGGGTCCAAGAGAGCTGTGTGGGGTTGGGGAAGGTTCAGGGACACGGTTCCCAGCGCCAGCCGCTCCGGGCCGTGGCGCCTCCCGATGGCTTCGCGGGTGTCCGCGTCCAGGGCCCAGACCCACTTCCATTCGTGGCTCCTCGCGTTCCGGCCACTCGGGACGTCGGGCCCAGGGCGGTGGCCCATCGAGGGATGCGCTCAGATGGGTCGGCGAGGCCTTTACCAGTCCCCGTACGCCTCTTTAAAATTCTCCCCCCAGTTTGTTTTTCCACGAGAAAATGCCCTTTTCCTGTACCTCACTCTGCTGCGTTAACATCATCCTGAAGTACTCCTAGGCTCACTCGAAGCCACCTCGGCTTAGGCTTAGAGTTGTGATTATGCAGCTGCACTCTAGTCCCCTGTGGACTGACGTTTGAACTCCATGGGCTTGTGCATGTTTCTTCTCATATCTCGACCAGGGTCCTGTGCAATATTCCTAGATCTTGCCAACCGCCGGGTCACAGTGTTTGTTTTGTATAAGCGAGCTGCAGACCTTTCTTGGTTTTGAAACATTCACCTGTAAATTCTTTAGGATGTTTACAAAGTGGTCCTATCATCTATGCATAATGACAGGTTTATTTTTCCTCTAGTCTTGTAAGCTATTATGTCTTCCTATCTTTGTTCCCCCATCCCCACCCCCACCCCCCCTCCAGCCACAGTACAGAACCCTGGCTAAGACTTCCAAACTTGATTTCAGGAGTCACCGTGGTTTTTTCCATGTCTCAAAATAAAGACCTTCAACTTATCCATAGTAAGTTAGATTTTCGCTCTACGTTTTTGATAATATTTTCTGGTTAAAGACATTCCCTTCTATTTCTTTTCTTTTTTTTACTAAGGTTGTTTTTTATAAGAGATTAATTGACATATAATTCACATGGAACTCATCCATTAAAAATGTACAATTCAATGGATTTTAGTAATATTTCCAGAGCTCTGCAAACATAATCTAATTTTAGAACTTCTGTGTTACCCTAAAAAGGAAAAGGAAACCCATTAGAATTCACTCCCCATTCCTCCCTACCCTCCAGACTCGGGTAATCAGTAATGGTTTTTTTACTTTTGTCCATTCTGGATTTTTCATATAAATGGAATCATATAATATGTGGTCTTTTGCCTCTCTTTACACTTACCATAATGTTTTCAAGGTTCATGTACATTGTGCTTACATCAGTATTTAATTCCTTTTTGTGGTTAAGTAATATTCCATTATATGACTATCACATTTTATTTATCCACTCATCATTTGGTGAACATTTGGGTTATCTCCACGTTGGGGATATTATAAATAATTCTGCTATGAACATTCATGTGCAAGTTTTTGTGTGGACTTATGTTTTCATTTCTCTTGAATATATAACTAGAAGTACTTGAATATATAACTAGAAGTAGAATGGCTGGTTCATATGATAACTGTATGTTTGAAGAACTGCAGACTGTTTTTCTAACCCAGCTTACACCATTATACTTAACCCACCAGCAAATGGGAGTTCTGATTTTTCCATTTCCTCACTAATTGTTATTTTTCTACTTATAAACATCAAAATGGGTCTCATGTGACGTTCCATTGTGGGTTTGAGGTTTTTATTTTTACTTTTTAAAAGTGTATTTATTTTTAAATGTTTACTTTTGAGAGAGAAGGGGGTGATGGGAGACAGAGGATCCCTAGCAGGCTTTGCACTGACAGCAGAGAGACCAGTGTGGGTCCTGAACTCACCAAGAGATCATGAACCATGAGATCATGACCTGGGCTGACGTTCGCCACTTAACTAACTGGGTCATAAAGGTGCCTCATCTCCTTGTGGTATTGATTTGCATTTCTTCTTTTTTTTTTAATGTTTTATTTATTTCTAGGAGAGAGAGAGAGAGACAGCATGAGCAGGGGAGGGTCAGAGAGAGAGGGAGTCACAGACTGAAACAGGCTGCAGGCTCTGAGCTGGCAGTCAGCACAGAGCCCGAAACGGGGCTCGAACCCACGAACCGTGAGATCATGACCTAAGTGAAAGTCGGTGCTCAACTGACTAAGCCACCCAGGCGCCCCTTGATTTGCATTTCTATAGTGGCTAATGATAGGCATGTTTTCATATGCTTCATGGCCATTTTTCTTTAGACAAATTTGCATTCAGATCTTTGCCCATTTTTTTTACTTGAATTGTATTTTTTTATAGAGTTGATTTAGATAATTTTAAGTTATGTGAGATGTTGAGTATTACAAAACACAAAACACTTTCACTGTGTCATTGAGTTGATCACACTGTTTTATCCTTTGACCTATTAATAAAATTATATTAATTTTCTTTTTTAAGTTTATTTTGAGAGAGAGTGAGCATGGGCTGTGGAAGGGCAGAGAGAATCTCAAGCAGTCTCCACATTGTCAGCACAGAGCCCATGCCGGGCTCAAACTCACTAATTGAATCTTGAGAGTATGACCTGAGCTGAAATTAAGAGAGGGACTCTTAACTGACTAAGCCACCCAGGCACCCCTATATTAATTGATTTTCTAATAAGCCTCTCTGGTATTCGTGAGATAAACTCAACTTGGTTCTGATGTATTAATGTCCTCACTTACTGATATATTTGGCTATCTTTAGATTATGCATATTTGTGTTGTTAATGACATTTGCCTGTTATTTTGTTTCTTATGGCTGTGTCACATTTGATGTCCACATTCTGCCTGTCATAAAGAACTTTCTTCTTCCTTCTATTCCCTTAATCAAGGTAATCCCTTTCATAAGTCACATCATTTTGTAAATTTGTTACAAAAGAGGCATGTCCACCTCTTTGTTCCTCCCCTGTGGTCATTGCACAAGGTATTGTAAGAGAATAATCAAAATGCAAACATAATGTTTTGGATCATGCATAATTCTGGAGTTTTGTGTGATGGCAAAATTAGTAAATAAAACCTTCCAAATATGTAACACTTCATTATAGATTCTATAAGTTATTATCTTCGATAATGTTTAGGAATACACAAATATGTGACCGAATACACGGAAGTATAGTTTAAGAGACCGAAGTCTGTATGAATTTGTCTAATCCCTGGAAATTTTTCAGTCAGATTGGATTTCTCTCTTCTTTGAATGGCAGAAGTGACTTACACAACCCAAGCCTGCTATTTTCTTGTGGGGAAATTTAAACACCTAGTTCTTTATTTTGTTTTCGTTTTTGTATTTGTTTTCTTTTTGTATTGTTTTGTGTAAGGAATCTACCCTGGAAGTGAATTATTGGGGCTGGGGAAACCTAGAATCTCTCTGAGAAGGCAGCAACAGCTCCAGATTATTTGGGGGTTTTCTACTTTTTTTTTTTTTAATTTTGAGAGAGAATGAGAGAGTACATGTATGCAACAGTGAGAGAGGGGCAGAGAGAGAGAGAGAGAATCCTAAGCAGGCTCGGCCTTGTCAGTGCAGAGCCTGAATCAGGGCTCTATTTATGATCTGTATGATTTTGACCTGAGGCAAAATCAAGAGTCAGACATTTAATCAATTGAACCACTCAGGCACCCCTGCATTTTTTTACTGTGATAAAATATATAACATAAAGTTTGCTATTGTAACCATTTTTAAACATAAAATTCAGGGGTGTTAATCACATTCACACTGTGATGCAACCATTACCGTCTACTTCATTTTTTGTAATTTTATGACTACTCGGTTTATTTCTGTAGAGTCATTTTTTATAAGTTTTATTTCTCCAGAAATTGATCTGTTTCCTGTGAGTTTTGACCTTGATTGGCATAAAGTTAATCATAATAGCTTACGTGTTTAATCCCTACAGCATCTGTAATTCTGTTTGTTTGTTTTTTTCTTAATTTTCTTTGAGCCTCCTCCCTTCTTGGATAATCTTGCAAAACTTTTTCCTATTTTATCAGTTTCAAAAAATCAGATTTTTTTTTTTTTTTTTGCTTGACTAGTCTCTACTTTTGTTTTCTGGTTCAGTCTTCATTTATTTTGGGATTTTTTTCTCTAAAATCTTCAATTGGGAACTTAGATTAATTTTTAGCTTCAATTTTTTGCACTCGCCCCCGTATCTCACATGATAAAGATCTGAAGCCATAGGAAACCTTACAGAACCCAAGAGATTGGGAAAAAAAGGACGCAGAATCCACTGAGAAAGCCTTCTAACGTGAGTGTGAACTGGGGAAGATAAAATCGGGCCGGGATCGGAGACTCCAGGGACGGGGGCGATCCCCCTCTACGGGGAGTGAGAGGGGGAAAAGAGAGAGTCTGAAACCGCTCAAGACACGGTCCCTGTCACTGGGAAACAGAAAAACCTCCGCTCGGGGCACAAAAGGACCGTGCGCGCCAAATCCCAGTGCGCCAATTCAATACACTGAATGTAAATGGACTGAATGTTCCAATCAAAAGACGTAGGGTAGCAGAATGGATAAAAAACCAAAATCCATATATGCTGCCTACAAGAAACTCATCTTAGATTGGAAGATATCTTCAGATTAAAAGAAAGGGGATAGAGAAAAATATATCATGCTACTGGAAATGAAAAGAAAGCTGGAGTAGCTATACCTATGTCAGACGTACTGGCCTTTAAATTAAAGACAATAGGGGCGCCTGGGTGGCTTATTCGGTTAAGCGTCTGACTTTCGCTTAGGTCATGATCTCGCAGTTCGCGGGTTCGAGCCCCACGTCGGGCTCTGTGCTGGCTGCCAGCTCAGAGCCTGGAGCCTGTTTCAGTCTGTGACTCCCTCTCTCTCTGACCCTCCCCTGCTCACACTGTCTCTCTCTCCTGGAAATAAATAAAACATTAAAAAAAAATTTTTAAATAAATAAATTAATTAATTAATTAAAGACAATAACAAGAGGGGCGCCTGGGTGGCTTAGTTGGTAAAGCGTCCGACTTTCGCTTGGGTCATGATCTCGCGGTTCGTGGGTTCGAGCCCCGCGTCGGGCTCTGTGCTGACTGCCAGCTCAGAGCCTGGAGCCTGTTTCAGAGTCTGTGACTCCCTCTCTCTGGCCCTACCCTGCTCACGCTGTCTCTCTCTCTCTCTCTCCCCTAGAAATAAATAAAACATTAAAAAAAAAAAAGACAATAACAAGAGATGAAGAAGGGCATTACATAATAATTACACGGTCTATCCATCAGGAAGAAATAACAATCATAAATGTCTATGCACCGAATATGGAAGCACCTAAATATTTAAAACAATCACAAACAGAGACAGTCTTATAGATAAGAATGTGCTAATAGCAGGGGAATTTAATACTCCGCTTACAGCAATGGATAAGTCAATCAGACAGAAAATCACTAAATAATGGACTTGAAAGACACATTGGACCAGATGGATCTAACAGATATATTTAGAACTCTACACCCTGAGGCCAGGGAATTTACTTTCTTCTCAAGTTCGCATGGCACATTCTCCAAGATAGATCGCATACTGGGATACAATAAATATAAAAGAATTGAGATCATACCATGCACACTCTCAGATCATGATGCTTTGAAACTTGAAATCAATCACAGGAAGAAGTCTGGAAAACCTCTAAAAACATGGAGGTTAAAGAACACCCTACTAAAGAATGAATGGGCCAATCAGGCAATTAGAGAAGAAATTAAAAAATATATGGAGACTTCACCGCCAAGCTGGGAACCGGGGAGATGGCCGAGACTGACCCCAAGACCATGCAGGACCTCACCTCGGTGGTGGAGACGCTCCTGCAACAGATGCAAGACAAATTTCAGACCATGTCCGACCAGATCATTGGCAGAATTGATGACATGAGCAGTCGCATTGACGACCTGGAGAAGAACATCGCGGACCTCATGACACAGGCTGGGGTAGAAGAGCTGGAAGGTGAAAACAAGATCCCTGCCACGCCGAAGAGTTGAAGGTTGCTAATCCCCCCTGAGATCCGGGACACCGTTTTTACAAGCGAAGAGAAGACCGAATGGCTTTCTGAAGCAACTACTATGCGTAGACAGGTTTTCTATTAGAAAGTTGTGCGTTCTTATCACATACTATCTAGTTAGTTTATAGAGTGATTCTCCCCCCAGTTTCTTGAACATGGTAACGTCACATCTTGGACCTTGGTCAGTCGTGCTGTTAAATATTAAACACTAACACTTTGGCGGTTCCTGCAAAAAAAAAAAAAAAAAAAAGAAATTAAAAAATATATGGAAAGAAATGAAAATGAAAACGCAACATTCCAAAATCTATGGGATGTGGCAAAGGCAGTCCTAAGAGGAAAGTACATTGCACTCCAGGCCTATTTCAAGAAATTAGAAAAAGTGCAAGTCCAAAATCTAACCGCTCACTTATGGAACAAGAGTCAGAGCAACAAGAACGCCCTAAACCCAGTAGAAGAAGAGAAATAGTAAAAATCAGAGCAGAAATAAACAACATGGAGACCAAAGAAACAATTGAACAGATCAATGAAACCAAGAGTTGGTTTTTTTGAAAAAATAAACAAAATTGACAAACCTCTAGCCAGGCTTCTCAAAAAGAAAAGAGAGAGCACCCAAACTGACAAAATTATGAATGAAAATGGACTTATTACAACCAACCCCTCAGAAATACAAGCAATTATTGGAGAATACTATGAAAAATTGTATGCCAACAAATTAGACAACTTAGAAGAAATGGACAAATTCCTAAACACACACTCACTACCAAAATTCACACGGGAAGATATAGGAAATCTGAACAGACCCATAACTAGTGAAGAAATCGAATCAGTTATCAAAAATCTCCCAACAGATAAGAGCCCTGGACCTGATGGCTTCCCTGGGGAATTCTACCAGACATTTAAAACAGAAATAATACCCATTCTTCTCAAGCTATTTCAAAAAATAGAAATAGAAGGAAATCTCCCAGACACATTTTATGAAGCCAGCATCACTCTGATTCCCAAGCCAGACAGAGATCCAGCCAAAAAAGAGAGCTACAGGCCAATATCCTTGATGAATACGGATGCAAAAATCCTCAACAACATACTTGCAAATCGAATACAACAGCACATAAAAAGAATAATCCACCAAGATCAAGTGGGTTACTGGGCTGGTTCAACATTCGCAAATCAATCAATGTGATACATCACATCAACAAAAGAAAAGATAAAAACCATATAATCCTGTCGATAGATGCAGAAAAAGCATTTGACAAAATACAGCATCCCTTTTTTTTTTTTTTTTAATTTCTAGGAGACAGAGAGAGAGACAGTGTGAGCAGGGGAGGGTCAGAGAGAGAGGGAGTCACAGACTGAAACAGGCTCCAGACTCTGAGCTAGCTGTCAGCACAGAGCCCGACGCGGGGCTCGAACCCACGAACCGCGAGATCATGACCTGAGCGAAAGTCGGACGCTTAACTGACTAAGCCACCAGGCGCCCCAAGCATCCCTTCTTAATAAAGACTCTCGAGAAAGCTGGGTTAGAAGGAACCTACTTAAACATCATAAAAGCCATTTATGAGAAGCCTTCAGCTAACATCACGTCAATGGGGAAAACTGAGAGCTTTCACCCTGAGATGAGGAACATGACACGGATGTCCACTCTCACCACGGCTGCTTAACATAGTTCTGGAAGTCCTAGCATCAACCATCAGACAACAAAAGGAAATCAAAGGCATCAGAATTGGCAAAGAGGAAGTCAAACTTTAATTTTACGCAGACGACATGATACTCTACATAGAAAACCCGACAGACTCCACCAGAAGCCTACTAGACCTGATCCAAGAACTCAGCAAAGTTGCAGGGTACAAAATCAACGTACAGAAATCGGTTGCATTCTTATACACCAATAATGAAGCAACAGAAAGAGAAATCAAGAAGCCGATCCCATTCACAATTGCACAAAAAAACATAAAATACCTAGGAATAAACCTAACCAAGGATATAAGAGATCTGTATGATGAAAACTATAGAAAACTTATGAAGGAAATTGAAGATGACACAAAGAAATGGAAAAACATTCCATGCTCCTGGATTGGAAGAATATAGTTACAATGTCATTAATATCCAAAGCAATCTATACATTCAATGCAATTCCAATCAAACTTGCACCATCATACTTCACAAAACTAGAACAAACTATCCTAAAATTTGTATGGAACCAAAAAAGACCCCAAATAGCCAAAGTAATATTGAAGAATAAAACCAAAACGAGAGGTATCACCATCCCAGACTTTAGCCTCTACTACAAAGCTGTCATCAAGACAGTATGGTATTGGCACAAAAATAGACACACAGACCAATGGAATCGAATTGAGAACTCAGAGCTGGACCCAAAGGTATACAGCCAACTAATCTTTGACAAAGCAGGAAAGAATGCCCAATGGAGAAAAAAACAGCCTCTTTAACAGATGGTGCTGGGAGAACTGGTCAGCAACATGGAGAAGAATGAAACTAGATCAATTTCTCACACCATACACAAAAATGAACTCAAATGGATAAAGGACCTGAACGTAGACAGGAAACCATCAAAACCCTAGAAGAGAAAGCAGGAAACCTCCTTTACCTCCACCACAGCAATTTCTTACTTGACACATCCCCAAAAGCAAGGGAATCAAGAGCAAAAATAAACTATTGGGACCTCATCAAGATTTAAAGCTTCTGCACGGCAAAGGAAACAATCCACAAAACTAATAGGCAACCAACGGAATGGGAAAAGATAGTTGCAAATGACATATCAGATAAAGGGTTAATATCCAAAATCTATAAGGAACTCACCAAACCCCACACCCGAAAAACAAACAACCCAGTGAAGAAATGGGCAGAAGATATGAACAGACACTTCTCCAAAGACATCCAGATGGACAATAGACACATGAAACGATGCTCAGCATCCCTCCTCATCAGGGAAATACAAATCAAAACCACACTGAGATACCACCTCATGCCAGAGTGGCTAAAATGAGCAAATCAGAGAACGCTAGATGCTGGCGAGGATGTGGAGAAACGGTTACCCTCCTCCACTGTTGGTGGGAATGTAAACTGGTATAGCCCCTCTGGAAAACAGTGTGTAGGTTCCTCAGAAAATTAACAATAGAACTCCCCTATGACCCAGCAATAGCACTGCTGGGAATTTACCCAAGGGATACAGTAATGGTGATGCATAGAACATGTACCCCAATGTTCATAGCAGCACTCTCCACAATTGCTAAAACATGGAAAGAGCCTAAGTGTCCATCAACGAATGAATGGATCAAGAAGATGTGGTTTATCTATACCATGGAATACTACATGGCAATGAGAAACAATGAAATCTGGCCATGTGTGGCAACATGGATGGACCTTTAGGGTGTTATGCTGAGTGAAATAAGTTAGGCAGAGAAGGACAAATATCATATGTTTGCACGTATAAGAGGATTAGGAGGAACTTAATGGAGGACCATGGGAGAAAAGGAGGGAAATGGCGAGGGAAGGGGAGAGAGGCAAACCATGAGAGACTCTTGAATGCTGAGAACAAACTGAGGACTGATGGATGTGGGGTGGAGGAGGGAGATGGACATGGAGGGGGACACTTGTGGGGACGAGCACTGGGTGTTATATGGAAACGAACTTGACAATAAACTATTTGTAAAAACAAAAACAAAAACTTAAATATAGTACTACCCTACGACCCAGCAAATGCACTACTAGGTATTTATCCATGGGATACAGGTGTGCTGTTTCCGAGGGTCACATGCACTCTGATGTTATTAGCAGCACTGGAAAGAGCCCAGTTGTGCACTGATGGATGAATGAATAAAGAAGCTGTGGTGTATATATACAAGGAAGTATTACTTGGCAATTGAAAAGAATGAAATCCTGCCATTTGCAACTAAGTGGATGCAACTAAACGGTATTATACTAAGTGAAATTAGTCAGTCAGGGAAAGACAAATATCTTATGACTTCACTCATATGAGGTCTTTAAGATACAAAACAGATGAACAGAAGAGAAGGGAAACAAAAATAATATAAAAACAGGGAGGGGGGCAAAACATAAGAGACTCTTTTTTTAAATGTTTATTTATTATTAACACAGAAACAGAGCATGAATAGGGGAGGGGCAGAGAAAGAGGGAGACACAGAATCTGAAGCAAGTTCTGGGTTCTGAGCTGTAAGCACAGAGCCCGACGTGGGGCTCGATACCACAAACCATGAGACCATGACCTGAGCTGAAGTCGGACACTTAACTGACTGAGCCACCCAGGCACCCCTAAGACTCTTAAACATGGAGAACAGAGGGTTACTGGATGGGTTGTGGGAGGGGGGATGGGCTAAATGGTTAAGGGGCATAAAGTATCTACTTCTGAAATCACTGTTGCACTATATGATAAATGGAATGTAAATTTAAAAAATAGATTTTAAAAAGAGTCAGATGCTTTTCTGACTGAGCCAGCCATGTTTCCCCTACTTCAATATTAATAAAACTATGAAAAACTTATAGTTATTATTATACTTATGAAATATGGCACATTTCCCCCGAAGATCAGGATCAGGACAAAGATGTTCATATTCATCATTTCTATTCATCACTGTAAAGCAATTATAGGCAAAAAAAAAAAATTAAGAAATCAAGTTAAGATGTTTGGGGTGCCTGGATGGCTCAGTCAGTTAAGCATTCAACTCCTGAACTCAAGATCTCAAGATCTCAAGTTTGATGTCAAGGTCATGAGTTGAAGGCCTGCATTGGGTTCCATGCAGGGCTTGGAGCCTACTTTAAAAAAAAGGGGAGGGAGAGGAGGAGAATCAATAAGATTTTCTTTTGTGACTGCCAGGATTGTATACACATAATTCAAAATAATCCACAAACTATTTGAATAAAAATTCAATAATTTAATTTATAAATGTCACTGGATAAAAAGATCAATGTACAAAAAGAAACTGCAATTCGTGCTAGCTCAAAAATCAAAATGGAAATAAATAAAAATATTTACAAAGTCAAACATACCACATACCTAGAAATAAGTTAAAAATATTCAAGACTTATTCAATTAAACTACAAAATGCTGTTAAGAGACATTACAGACAACCTAGGTAAATGGATGATTTTATTCTGTTCAATTGGAAGACTCAGTATCTTAAGATGTCAATTTCATTCAGGTTATTGCATTAAGTCAATGAGAATTCCAAGCACTCTCAGCGTATTTGTGAAAATTGATAAGGAAATTCTTAAAGTATAGGAACAAATGAGGAAATAATAAAGTTGTCTCTCACTACCAGATTTCCAAACGTACTACACAAAGCAGCATAGAGGTTGAGAAGTCATCTTTAGCAATCTAAAGATATGTTAACAGATGGTATCTAAACTTATGAAAGGATTTCTACAATTACTTAGCCTTTGTTGAGTTACCAGACTTCAGTTCCCCACCATTGCTAAGACCACAATAAGCACCACATGCTAGCAGACAAGATTACCTCTATTCCCATATCTGCACTTGCCCACTGCCATCTCCTCCCCTCCTCCATCTACATCACAATTGTCAGGACTCTGATTCAGTTAGGGCAGACTCTGGTTTCTGGATGAGCCCGGGAGCCTGTCCTAAACAAATCAGGGCACTGCGCTGTAACCGGATAACAATTGGCAAGTGAGCCAATCAGATTCTATATAATCAACATAATGGAATTATTCAAAAAGACCATCAGCTCTTTTCTCCCTGAGACTTCAACCTAGAAAGAAAGCAACCTGGATCTTCTGGGACCTACAGTACAGAGAAATAGCCTGCCAGGAAAAATAGCTAATACAAGAAGAATGCACAGCCACAACACATGGACACAACTCATCCAGATAATAAATTCTCTTTATAGCTTACAGAAATGAGAAGAGTGAAAAGACAAGCTAGAGACTGGGAAAAGTTATTTGCAATATATGTATATATAATACACGTAGCATATATGTCACGGTTATATGTCTATATAACTAGGTGTAGAGATACACATACATACAACAGAGGATAAATAACTTCAAGAAACCCTTCAAATAAAAGGAACCAAAAATGGGTGAAATGCTTCAACGGGATGCCCTCATAAAAGTTATCGAAATAGCTAATAAACGCATAAAACATACTTCTCATCCTTACTGTTAGGTAACTGCAAACTAAAATGAAAGCAGGAGATTACTAAATCCTCTGCTGGATGGCTAAAATTAGAAAATGCTGGCCAGCTACGTGGGAATAATCATACTTTTCATACGTTGCTTTTAGGAGGATAGGTGGAATCTACCTTTTTGAAGGTAGTAACTATCTTCTGCAGTAACTATCAAAACTAAAGTCCACCCTATGCTTCAGTGATCTCACTCCTACATACAAAACACTTACCAAGAGAAAACAGTGTTAAGTCTGTGAAAGGAGCAATTAAAAGGTGAACCAGACACCATGCTGAGAAAAGAACACATAATTGTACATGTTGTACTTAAGCACTTAGATGAAGATCAAGAAAATCAAGAACAAGCAAACCTAATAAATTGAATGAAAGTCAAAATTGTGGGTTCTTCTGTGGAGAAATTATTGACAAGGCAGATAAACTTTCTGGAATCTTGGAAATGTTCTGGTTATCAGGGTGTGTACATAAGTAAAATTTCATCAAGCTATACACTTAAGAGTAGCACACTTCATGGGTAGTAGTATACATATGCTTTACTAAAACAGCATAAAATGATAAAGGGAAAGTGCCATAGGGATTCTTTCAGAAATATAGGAGGACTATAATGGAAGGGAAGAGTGTAGCAGGATGTACCTGAAGAAGCATAAACTAAATAACTCATCTTTCTCAAATAAAAAAGCAGAAAAACCTGTTTAAAGGTGTCAAATATAAATCTTCCTCCGGTAAAAAAGGATGACATCCTGTCTGATGATTACAATTATACCTAATTTTCCCTTCTGTCCACAGCTCTTGGTTGGGATCCCTGGGGATAGGCATAGCTGTCTTTCCTCTTGAGCAAAGTGCCATGATGGATTGGACCACACAGATAACAATCCTGCTCCAAAATGGTGCCAACTCTATATATTCAATTGATGTGCCAGAGGGACTGTATTATCAGCAAAATGGCAATGCTGGAACGTGCCAGAAAATCTAAGCAGCTGAGTATGACCATGATGGAGGAACTTATAGAGGTGTCTATGCAGCTGCTGACGCTGACGTTACTGAAGTGAAAGGATATAATGTTGCTTCAAGCTAGTATTGATTGGTGGGTACAGTAATCAGGAATTTGAGCTGGAAACTGAAGTCCACCTGGCCCTATGCATCTGTCTTCATCAATGGCCCCACTAAACAAAGAATAATGGCTTCTTTCCTTTCTAATGCAAACTATTTTTAACAACTCTAACCTGGAGGTGGATAAAGGAAATGATTTTGAGAAATGAAGTCCCAACCATGTCCAAATTAATACACACAAGCCAGCTCAACCAACTTCTAGCTTTGTTTTTTCAAGGTCTCTTTTTACACTCAAATCACTGGGTCCAACTCCCAACCTTGAGCAAGGACAAAGAACAAAATACAAAAACAATGTATCAGAGGGGACTCTTCTTTTGAAAACTTTGCACTTATTAATTTCTGCTTAAATTGCTTATTAGACAGAAAAAGCTTTTAATAGTAAAAACTGATAACCTTAAAAAGTATAAGTTCTCCTAGTTAAAAAGAAAAAAGAAAAAACAAAAGGTAGAGTCCCTGGGTGACTCAGTAGGTTACACATCCAACTGTGGCTCAGGTCATGATCTAATGGATTATGGGTTCAAGCCCCACATCGGGCTCACTGCTGTCAGCCTGTCAGCACAAAGCCCACTTCAGATCCTCTGTCCCCCTCTCTCTGCCCCTCCTCTGCTTGCGCTATCCCCCAAATATTTTTTTTTTTAAAAAAAGGAAAAAATATTGAGTAGGCAGTTTCCAGTATCTGGCATACTGGATCAAAACAAAATGACCAATTACAAGAAAAAAATACGAAAGAAATTATAAACACCAAAGCGTTGATATCATAATAACTGTACACTTGGGAGAACAATGAGCATTAATTAGAACTAATTTTTTAAAAAAAGATTACTCCTGCCTATGTAAAACACCTCAAATCTCCTTATGGGTCCAAAAGATTTTGTCATGAAGAACCTTTACATCTCAGCCAAAAAAAAAGTACCTCAAAAGTAAACATGGTTAGAGGTGAAAAAGTATTAGAGAGAAATGTATCACCTAAAATATTCACATCAGAAAACAGAAAGTGAAAATCAATGAGCCTGCAGTCCACTTTAAAGGTGAGGCACTGATCTGTGCTTCTAGCAGTTTTCTTATACAGTAAGTGATGTTTGTTGAAGGCATTACCACGAGGTTTACATACACAGAGTTCCCTCAGCTGTGAGTTCTCAAGTCTTCAAATAGATAAGCAACAATTTCCTGCTTTCTTACATTCATAGGGTATCTCCACAGTGTTAGATGGAGGATCTGAAAACGCCTTGCAGACATTCCCATATTTCTTAAATTTATATATTTTCTCTGCTGTGAGTTTTCACATGTCTTCGAAAGTAGGCAGGACACACAAAGGCTTTCCCACATTCCTTACATTCATAGGGTTTCTCTCCAGTGTGGCTTCTTACATGTCTTCGAAAGGATGAGGGACAACTAAAGGCTTTCCCACATTCCAGACATTCAAAGGGCTTCTCTCCGGTATGCATCCTTGCATGGACAGTAAGGTATGAAGAATGGCGAAAGGCTTTCCCACATTCCTTACATTCATAGGGTTTCTCCCCAGTGTGTGTTCTCATGTGAATTCTAAGGGCTGATGGATAAATGAAGGCTTTTCCACATTTCTTACATTCATAAGGTTTCTCTCCAGTGTGAGTTCTTATATGTACTGTAAGGTGAGAGGAACTAATAAAGGCTTTCCCACATTCCTTACATTCATAAGGCTTCTCTCCACTATGAGTTCTTAAGTGTTCCGTGAGGGATGAAGAACGGCTAAAAGCCTTCCCACATTCCTTACATTCATATTGTACCTTCCCAGTGTGATCTCTCACATGTGCTCTAAAGGATGAGGGACAACTAAAGGCTTTTCCGCATTCCTTACATTCATAAGGTTTCTCTCTACTTTGATTTTTCACATGTGTATTCAGGGAAGTGGGAAGGTAGAAGGCTTTTCCACATTCCAGACATTCATAGGGTTTCTCTCCAGTGTGTTTTCTCATGTGGATACTTAAGGAGGAAGGACAATTGTAGGCTTTCCCACATTCCTTACATTTATAAGGTTTCTCTCCTGTGTGTGTTCTGACATGGACAGTGAGTTTTGAGGACTCACTGAAGGCCTTCCCACACTCTTTACATTCGTAAGGCTTCTCTCCAGTATGAATTCTTATATGTATTATAAGGTGGGAGGAAGAACTAAAGGCCTTCCCACATTCCTTACATTCATATGGCTTGTCTCCACTATGAATCCTCTTGTGTTTGGAGAGTGAGGAGGAACAACTAAAGGCCTTCCCACATTCCCTACATTCATAAGGCTTATCTCCACTATGAATCCTCTTGTGTTCTGTGAGGGATGAAGAGCAGCTAAAGGTTTTTCCACATTCTTTACATTCATAGTTTGTCTTTCCAGTGTGAATCTTCATATGTGCCCTGAAGAATGAAGAACAAGCGAAGGCCTTCATACACTCCTTACATTCATAGGGTTTCCCTTCAGTGGGAGTTTTCACATGCTTCTTAAAACAAGCAAGAAAATGAAAAGCTTTCCCACATTCTTTACACTGATAGGGTTTGCTTCCTGTGTGAGATCTGATGTGATTCTTAAGGGATAAATGATCTGTGAAGGCCGTTTTACACTCGTGGCATTCATAGGACTTTACTTCAGTAGTTCTCTTCGGTATATTAAGATGTGAGATTTGGCTGAAGTTTTCTTCACTATGTTCATTGACGTTCTCCACCACAGGACTTCTTTTAAAAATAAAAAAGCACATCCTTAGTGACAAATAAATGTTTACCATTTTGGGGGACTGTGTACATTTTCTGCCCTATCAAGTTACAAGCTCAAAGTTCTCTCAGAGGGCTCTACCATAGCCAATATTATCACAGAGTTGTTTTGGCTTATATAATTTTTCTGATAATTGCTTACAACTGAACTTTGAGTCAAACACTGAAAATCTCAATGTCATTTTGGGGGGAAAAAATCTTGTAAAATTATTTATGAATTCAGTTTTTCCAAGATCTATATACATATTTTTTAAGTTTTATGACATTTTAAGATCCTCTCCTCAGGCACTACCTTTTCTTACTTACCTCAAATGTCTCTCATGGTTTTTGTTCTGATAATAAATAGCTCGGTATTCCCCATTTTTGTGTAAAACAGATGACAAAGAGTCATTCCTTTTGAATCTTACTATTTTCTGTTCACTGGATATTTTTTGTTCATAAACATCTCGTGGAGTAACTGATTCTCTAGCTTTAAGTTGAGTCTCAAAACCTGAAACAAAAAAGTAAAGGCACCTATAAGCAAAGGACTTCTGGAAATGTGGCTGTTTCAGGACTTTGGTAATATGCACAATGGTCAAAATGTAAGCAACTAAGAAATAATCCATGAAGACTGAACTGACAGTAACACAAATAGAGTATTAATAGGAGAACAGAACAAAAAGGAACTGGATAAAGTGCACATGACCAAATACTAACTTACAAGAGGAAATACAAAAGATCTTTCCAAGAACAAGGATACTGTAAGAATACTGATAAAAGGTCAAAATAGTAATCTAAGGTATGTGGAAGATGAGACCCCTCAAACAAAACAAAGTTTGTTTTGCTTTTATTTGATTTTTCCAAATGTAATATCCCCCCAACCAGGAGAGTTTTTCCCAAGGATTCTTGCCTTCCTGGTGCTCCCCCTGGGTCGGTCCTCTTTCCACTGTCTCCAGATCCTCCTCTTCTTTCCACTGGGAGATCAGATACGGTGTGTGTAGCGGATACCCTGTTAATGCAGAAAGACTTATCATGAGGGAAAACAATGACGAACCATAAACATTTCCATGACACAGGGTCAAAATTTTGCTCTTCTGATACTCTAATTATGGGCAAGGTAAATTTAGTTTCAACAAGATGTTAAAAAAATGTTTCAAGTGGGGGCAAGGTGGAGGGGTTGACAGTGACAGAGACAATGACACAGCCTCTGATATCTAGAACCAATGTGACGTTCATATCTGAACTTCAATATTAGAAGATGGTCTAATACTCAGTCAGGACACTTTGTTCTCCTGTTGAATATAAAAATCTCATAGAATACCAATCGTAAGATTATACTGAGACCATGATAAAATTTAACATAACATGGCCACTGCATAATTTAATCTAAGGATGACAGTCCATACCAACACGTGCACGTGCGCACACACACACACTCAATAATAAAATTTCTACCTTTTTTGTCAGCATCCAATCTAAAGTGACCACCTGTGGATCGAACAGTGTTCCTTGAAAATTTATGTACAAACAGATCAATGAAACAGAACAGAGAGCCCAGAAACAGACCTACATAAATACAGTCACCTGATCTTTGACATAGAGAAGATTGTCTCTTCAACAAAGACTGAAACAACTACACATCAACATGCAAGAAAATTACCCTAGACATAGACTTTCACACTCCTCACAAAAATCAACTCAAAAACAGATCACATGGATCAAAGACCTAAATGTAAAATGAAAAACTATGAAACACCTGGAAGAAAACAGGAGAAAATCGAAATGACCTAGGGTCTGGAGATGACATCTTAGGTACAACACCAAAGGCATGATCCATAAAAGAAAATTCATAAGCTGGACTACATTAAAATTAAAAGTTATTCTCTGCAAAAAACACTGGCAAGAGAATGAAAAGACAACCCACAGACTGGAGGAAAATATCTAGAAATGACACATCTGATACATGATTGTTATTCAAAATAAATAACTTTTTTAGAAGTTTATTTAAGTAATCTCTACACCAATGTGGGGCTCAAACTCTTGATCCCAAGATCAAGAGCCACATGTTCTACTGATTTAAGCCAGCCAGGCACCCTCATAAACAAAGAACTCTTAAAATTCAACAATAAGAAACCAAACAACCTGAATAAAAACTGGGCCAAATACCTCAACAGACACCTCTCCAAACATATACAGATGTCAATTAAACATATGAAAAGATAGTTAAAAATGTCATCAGGAAAACACAAAACAATGAGACACCGCCACACACTTAATGAGAACAGCTCATATCCGGAACACTGACACCAACAAATGCTGGCAAGGAGCTCTCATTCACTGCTGATGGGAATGCAAAAAGGGAAACCCGCTTTGGAATACAGTATGATCAGGGGACGCCTGGGTGGCTTAGTCAGTTAAGCGTCCGACTTTCACTTAGGTCATGATCTCGCGGTTCGTGGGTTCGAGCCCCGCGTCGGGCTCTGTGCTGACTGCAAGCTCAGAGCCTGGAGCCTGTTTCAGTCTGTGACTCCCTCTCTCTCTGACCCTCCCCTGCTCACACTGTCTGTCTCTCTCTCTCCTAGAAATAAATAAAACATTTTTTAAAAAAAATTAAAAAAAAAAAAAAAGGAATACAGTATGATCAGGCAATCCCTCCTTGGAATTTACCCAAAGAAGATGAAAACATGTCCACACAAAAACCTGCACACACAGGTTTACTGCAGCTTTATTGGTAAGTGCCCAAACCCAGAAACAATTAAGATGTCTTTCAGTGGGCAATGGATAAATAAAACTATGGTACATCCAGACAATGAAATATATTTCAGAACCAAATAGAAATGAACTATCAAGCCACAAAAAGACCTGGAAGAACCATAAATGCGTATTACTAAGTGAAAGAAGCCACTGAAAAATTTATGTATCATATGATTCCAAATACATGACATTCTGAAAAGCCAAAACTATGAGGACAGTAAAAAGAGCAGTGGTGGTCACAAGTTAGTGGGGAAGGACAGATGAACTGACGAAGCAAAGAGGAATTTTAAGGCAGTTAAACCACAGTGGATATTATAATCACAGATATATATATACTGTAAATTATTTGTCAAAACCCCACAATGCATGACACCAAGAGTGAATCCTAATGTAAACTATGGACGCATGGTGATGATGATGTGTCAATTCAGGTTTATCAGTTGTAACAAATGTACCATTCTGGTAGATGTTGATAGCAGAAGACACTGTACCTATGTGGAGGCAGGGCATACATGAGAAATCTCTGTATCTACTGCTCAATTCTGCTGTGAATCCACAAGGGCTCTAAAAACAGTAAGTGTCTTAAAACAACATGTCGGGTACCCCTGGGTGGCTCAGTTGGTTAAGTGTGCAACTCTTGATTTCAGCTCAGGTCATGATCTCATGGTTTGTGGTATCAAGCCCTCAGTTGTGCTCTGAACTGACAGTGTCAGAGCGTGCCTGAGATTCTCTCTCTCAGCCCCTTTCCCGTTCAGGCTCTCAGACTCAATATAAATAAATAAACAATTTTTTTTAAAAAGGCACCTAGGTGGCTCAGTCAGTGGAGGAGGGTCCAACTACTTATTTCAGCTCAGGTCATAATCCCAGGGGTGTGGGATCAAGCCCTTCATCAGGCTCCTCACTGAGCATGGAGCCTGCTTAAGATTCATTCTCTCTCTCTCACTCTCTCTCTCTCTTGCTCTCTCTCTCTCCCCCCCATTCCCTCCCTTCTCCCAAACGTTCTCTTTAAAATTAAAAAAAAAAACGTTATGTTCATGTGAATGTTGCTCAGAATGTTACTTTGGAAATAGGGTCTCTGTAGATATAATCATGTAAAGATGGAAAAAAAAACATAAAGATGAAGTTATATCTAACATACTGGATTAGAGTGGGTCTTAAATCCATTTACTAGTGTCCTTATTAAGGACGAACATATAAAGGGGGAAAGGCCATGTGAAGATAAAGGCAAAAATCCGAAAGGTGCCTGAGTTGCTCAGCTGATCGAGTGGCCAACTGTGACTCAGTCATGATCTCAGCCTGCATCAGGCTCTCTATTGTCAGTACAAAGCCTGCTTTGGATTCTCTGTCCCTCTCTGTCTGCACCTCCCCCGCTCCTGCTCAATCTATCTCTCAAAATTGATAAACATTTTTTTTAAAAAGGCAAAGATTAGAATGATAGAGCTGTATGGGGCACCTGGCCGGCTCAGTTGGTGGAGTGTGCAACTCTTGACCTTGGGATTCTGGGTCTGAGCCCCACATTGGGTGTAGAGATTATTTAAAAAGAAAATCTTAAAACACACAAACAAAAAAGCCAATATCGCTGCAAACCGAGAAACACCCAGAATTACTAGCAACCACTAGAAGCTGGGAAGAGACAGGGAGAGATTTTCCCATAGAGCCTTCAGAAGGGGCCTGGCTCTCCTGACACCTTGAACTTGTATCTCCAGTCTCCGGAAATATGAAAGAAGAGTAAGTTTCTGCTGTTTTTAGCCACAGTTTGTGGTAATTGGTTATGAAAGGCCTAGGAAACTAATACAGCCAACTTCCACAGGCCCATCCCCAAATCACTAACCCAAAGAACAAACCCTACAATATATACTTTTTAACACCTTTCTGAGACATACCCCAACCCCCCAAGTCAGTGAGTAATAAAACCCACTTGTTTACAGGTATGTTCCTGGTGGTCTCTGAGTGAAGAGCCCCGACATCAATAAAACTTTCCCGAGGACCCAAGCCACAAACCTCCCTAAGACCCAAAGGGACGCTGGAAGTCTATCCCTACACTTTCAACACTTCATAATCAATGCTTTTAATCACAAGAAAAAGGCAATTCACTACTACACAGATGTTTATTTTCATGGTGAAACCACTAGGCTCTAAGTTCCTTGGGGTCAGTGACCATGTCTGTCTTATTTACCATTATATTCTAATTCCTCAGCCCAAATCCTAGAACAAGGTAAATTAGTAAAATTGTTTTCTAAACAGCCAAATGGAGGAATGTGGCCACTCTTACCTAGTGAGGCCAGGTTCTGGAAGTTTTCCAGCATCACATCTCTGTAGAGATTCCTCTGAGCAAGATCCAGCAAAGCCCACTCCTCCTGGGTAAAGTCCACAGCCACGTCCTCGAAGACCACCGAGCCCTAAAACATCCCACATATATTCTCTTCAGAAAGGTACCTACTCTCCCCATGTATGCAGGAGACTGATGAGGTTGATAATACTGGGGAACTGAGAACCAATTCATAGAAAGTTCTGAAGATACTAAGGTCTCCCAACATCTACTCCAGAATGCAGTCATCAGTCTTTCTCTCTCCCCATAACTGTCTCCTTAACTGATCCAATCCTGCCTCATGGATCTAACGACGCTTCTAAAATGTTACATTTCTCTCTTCCACAGTTTGATGTGGATAAGACCAATTCCAGTCTTATAATAATCCAGGAGAGTCCAGAGGATAGAGCAGAAGTGAGAGAAATGCTCCAGAAATGACATAATTTCCACACGGACACCAGCAGTTGTTACAGGAACAATTTCATCTGCTTCCTTCTTTCCTACCAAGCAATCAGCACAAGATGAAACTCTGGGTCAAATCGGAATGAGGTTTAAATGCATAAAAACACACCAAGGAACAAGAAGCTTTTCTTTTTTTCACAAACCTGAGACCCAGGAGCCTACAGGAATACAGCTTTCAATTCGGGCCCACAGCTAGCCATATTTTCTCGTTCTCTAGGCCAGGGGTCAGCAAACTACAGCACACGGGCTAAATCCAGCCTACGACTTGCTTGCAGAAGTAAAGTTTTATTGGACCATAATAAAACATTTCTTTATGTACCATCTGGGGCTGCTTTCATGCTAACTTGGCAGTTTAACTGCAATAGACTCTCTAGCCTTCAAAGCCTAAAATACTTTACTATGTTGTCCAATAGAAAGGAGATTGCTGACCACTGCTCTAAACAATTGGGAGGTCAATGACCTCGTGGAATGGAAAATTATTTTGCCAAATTATTAGCCCCGACTCACCTGTGTCATATTTTTCTGTAACTCAGCAGCTGTTCTTTCTTCTTTCATGTTCCCTTCATGAAGAAAGCCAGAGAAGTGAGAAGTTAGAGCTGAACCAAGAGAAAGAAGACACAAGAATCCATGTCTCCCCACAACTCATGAGCCTAGATGCTGCGGCAGGTGTGCTATGAGAGACCGCTCCCCTCAAAACGCACGCACACGCACACCCCCAGCCCCAAGGCACCCACCCAAACACACACCGATCTGGTAAGAAGGTGAAGTAGTCTTATGTCCTCCAGAGCTACAAAACACAGCTGTGGTCCTTGCTGATCAGTGTAAAAAAAAAAAAAAAAAAAAGTTAAAAGTCACATCTTGGAAGTTAACGGAAACTTTTTATTTTTAATGTTTTTTAAATTTATTTCTAGGAGAGAGAGAGAGAGAGACAGCGTGAACAGGGGAGGGTCAGAGAGAGAGGGAGTCACAGACTCTGAAACAGGCTCCAGGCTCTGAGCTGGCAGTCAGCACAGAGCCCGACGCGGAGCTCGAAACCACAAACCTCGAGATCGTGACCTAAGCGAAAGTCGGACACTTAACCGACTAAGCCACCCAGGCGCCCCTAACTGAAACTTTTTAAAGTTTAGGTGTTAATTTTCCCCTGATAATGAAAATCAGAAAAATTTGACACAATGCTTTCAACCATAAAAATACACAATGTGTCAAATCCAAAAAGGCACTTCTATATCAAACTTCTGGGGGCTCGACTCCCAACACTTCTTACTTCTGCACTACTAGCAGGCTAATAGGCTTTGCTGTGCAGCCTCGGACCGCCAAATCCTCCCTCCACGCTCTGCAGGGTCTCTGAAACTTGGTGTTTGAGGAACGGCATCAACTGACTGAATTCCACATGTCGGATGCAGCGAAGACTGCCATGCTGTGACTCTCATGCTAAATGTTGCCTGTACAGTTCAGCAGCAGCAGAGCAAGAACACCAGAAGTTGGCAATTTATGTCATCTCAGATGGTGTTCTCTCCAGCTGTTAACACAAATTTGAAATACTGAAAATGCAACCATTTTTTCCATGCAGTGGATCAAGTAGTATATTTCATTTTTTTAATGTTTATTTTTCAGAGAGAGACAGAGTGTGAGTGGGGGAGGGGCAGAGAGAAAGACGGGGAAACAGAATCTGAAGCAGGCTCCAGGCTCTGAGCTGTCTGCACAGAGCTCAAAGAGGGGCTTGAACCCAGGAGCCCAGAGATGCCCTGAGGTGAAGTCCATCTGGCACTTAACAAAGTGAGCCAGCCAAGCGCCCTCAAGCAGTATATTTCAAAGCTGATGAAAACTTCAACATTCTTTACTATATTAATAATGTGCCATTTGAGCAACCATGATATGAGAATGACATTGCCAAGAGCCTTTCTCTCATAGAAGCTCTGCAATCAGATATTATTACAACTCAATTTACCACACACTCAATGTTAGTGAGAAACTAACTATATGTACTGTATATGTACTGCAGATACAGGTGTGTAAATGCAGGCCTATTTTTCTTCAAAGCCTAAAATCCCAATGAGTATATTTCTGAACATAGACCTTACAATTTAGCTGTTAATGAGGCCGTTATTACTAACATTACCAGAGTCTGGCCTGGAACCCTGCTGTGCACGACAGAGAGTAGACAAATGAAGTATTCCACTGAAATGTTTCATCTTTGTGAGCTCCTCCTCTTGACTAAGCCTCATGTCTTGAGCAAGGACACTTCCCTTCCGGCCCTTACCTCTTGCTCCTTTGTTTCATATTTACTTAGGTAATATTTACCCTGATGCCACTACATACAGTCACAGGGGATATAGCACTAGACAAAACAGAAAGATCCTGAAGCACAGGGATGTTGTAATCTGTTGAGGGAGGGCAGTAAACAAAGAAATGTATCAGGTAGTGGTACATGATACATAATAATGTAGCTAGCCCAGGACAAGGATACAGAGACATATTTATCTTTAGTGAATTAGGACTACTTTTGTGGAAGGGAAAAAGTAGAAAATTAAAAAGTGTTTCAGGTGCACCTCAGTGACTCAGTCAGTTAAGCTTGCAACTCTTAATTTTGGCTCAGGTCGTGAGCCTCAGTTGTGAGATCAAGCCTCACATGTGGCTTAGCACTAAGCGTGGACCAGGCTTGGGACTCTTTCTCCTTTTCTGCCCCTCCCACGCTCATGCTTGCTCTCTATAAAGAGATAAACAATTTTGGAAAAAAAGTGTTTCAGATAACACCAGAAATCTACAGCTGGTGTGATTTATAGATTTATAAATATCATCAACTCCAGAGGGGGAAAGAATCTGTATTGGTGGGTTAATCATTAACTTAACGGTTGGAAAAAGAACAGCATAAAGATTCAGAAAAGTGAAACTATGACAAAATTAATGATATCTTTTTAAATCAATAAAAAGAGGAGTGCCTGGGTGGTTCAGTCAGGTAAGTGTCCTACTTCAGCTCAGATCATGATCTCGGGGTCATTGAGTTTGAGCCCCGTGTTGGATTCTGTGCTGACAGCTCGGTTCCTGGAGCCTGCTTTGGATTCTGTGTCTCTCCCTCCCTCTGCCCCTCCCCGACTCATGCTGTGTCTCTCTCAAAAATGATTGTTAAAAAAATGCTAATTAATAAAAAAAATCATAGAAATTAATAATGTGCCCTTCGAAAACTAATGTAATCAATATATCTAGCAGTTGTGACAACAGAATTACGAATCAGTCACAACAGATGTTGCAGGGAGAATGGGAGACTATAAACAAAAAACTAAGGAAACATATGAAAATGTACAGTGTGAATGAATTTCTAAAAGAAATATAACTTTCTGCCAATATTCTAAAATAAATACAAAACTTGATTACACCCAGCCCTTAAAATAAAGAGTAGTTTAAAACATGCCCACAAAGGAAATACAAATTACAAATTGTGACACAGGAAAGTTCACCAAAGAAGTAAAGGATTCATAATTCCATTGTAGGGATGGAAAATACTATTTTCCTGAATATTTCCAATACCAGAAAAGTACAGTTCAAAATAAAATAGGCAATGGGGTGTCTGGGTGGCTCAGTCGGTTAAGTGTCCCACTTTGGCTCAGGACATGATCTCACAGTTTGTGGGTTTGAGCCCCTAATCGGGCTCTGTGCTGACAATTCAGAGCCTGGGGACTGCTTTGAATTTGGTGTCTCCCTTTCTCTCTGACCTTCTCCTGTTCACGCTGTCTCTCTCTCAGAAATAAAACATTAAAAATAAAAAAAAATAGGCAAGATCTCATTCATACATATGAATGCAAGGTAGTATAAAAATATTAGCACAGTTAAGAAATTAACAAGGAGGGTATAATTACAAACGAAATTCCTTTCTTCCTAAGAATGAAGGGTGGTTAAAAATTGGATCCTCAATTAACATAACCATCACATTAATAGAAAAACATCAGTATGACTATTCCTCTTAGATACAAAACAGGGACTGATCTCTATCAATAGCCACTGGTGATAATTTAACCAACTAGAATTAGAGAACAACTTTAATCAGGAAAAGATAATTCTCTACAAACATCTGCAGCAAACATCCTATTTAACTGCTGTAATGATAGAATAATTCCCTCTGGGATCAGGAGCAAGGCAAGGATGCAAATTACACGCTATTCTAGGACTGTCTGTCTACCGGAGCGGAGGTCCCAGCGAATACGCTGAAGAAATAAAAAGGGGCGCCTGGGTGGCTCAGTCGGTTAAGCCATAGGATCTGGATTTCCGCCTACGTCATGATTTCAGGGATGGTGAGATCCAGCCCGCTCCCCACGCTGACAGCAAAGAGCCTGCTTGGAATTGTCTCTCTCTCTCTCTCTCTCTCTCTGCTTGGAATTGTCTCTCCCTCTCTCTCTCTGCCCCTCCCCTGCTCGTGCTCTCTCTCTCAAAGAAATAAACATTTTTTAAAAAAGAAAAAGGGATGCAATGTATAAGAATAAAAGACAAAATGCTGAGAATGGCACAAGACCGCACTCTCGGTATGAAATTCAAAATAGTTTACAGCTAAATGATTAAAATGTATAGCTGCATTCCACGAGGGAGGGGTAACAGGGATATTAAATAATCAGTTCACGTTTATGTACCTGGATATAATGTTTCAAATTAATGCCCACAGGCAAGGTAAAGGTCACCGATCAAATAACTCCTGGCCCAGGAGGGGAGCGATGGGAACGGAGTTGAAGCAAATGTCACCCCGCGCTCACCGAACACGCTGAAATCCAGACCAGCGTACAGACGAGGTGGAGGCGCTCGTCTCCGTGACCCGAATGGCAGGGATGCTTTTACTTTCTGAAAAGGCAGCAAAAGATGCTTTGGAAGGCCGATTAAATACGAGGGTGGTTCTCTAACTCTGACCTACAGCCGACTCACCCCGGCTGCTGGACGCAGCCCAGAGCTCCTGATTCAGGGAGTTCGGGACGAGCAGCCGCCGGGGGAGGCCCTCAGCGCTGGGCTCCAGCGGGGTAAGGAGCACGGCCCGAGCGGCCGTCCTGTAAATGCCGACCTCTCCGCCTCCCGCAGGCCGGACCTGGGGCTGGCCGGACCGAGCCTTGAAGGACGGGAACAAAGATTTTTAAAAAAATACCTCAGACTCGCCTGGGGAACCGAAGGGATATGGCCGCCAGCTCGCGCAGGCGCAAGAGCCCACCTCTGCTTCCGGTTTCTGGGCCGCGCACAGCGTAAGGGGCGGAGCTTCGGGAGTTGAGTCGTAAGGATTAAGCGGGGCGGACGGGAGGGAGGCGGTGGCTAGTAGCCGCGAGTGGAAGAGAAATGCTGATTTTCTTCTGGGGAGAGAGGCGTTTGGGCTCTGCGGGCGGATCAGCGCAGGATTTGGATTGGACGGGGCTGACGGGTATTAGGTTCGTGGCCGGGTTTGGTTGACTAGGACTGTGGGGCGGAGCTGGGGCGAGACAACGCCTAGGGGCGTGGCTTAGTTGACTATTCCGAAGGGCAGGATTTAGGGTGGGACCAGGTGGAGGGGCGACACTTAGTTGACCATTCTTGAGGAGCTGAGGTTAAGGGGCGGGGCTGCGGGGATAGGGTTAGGGGCTCCCATCCAGGCTCTGAAACCAGAGAACTAGATGCTTAATTGCGTTTTTCTCAGTTTATACCCTTCTCCAGGTTGCTATGCACAGGACGCAATATTTGTGACTTTTAAGCTTATACCACTTTCTAAGATCTCCCTTCCATTCATTCAGTCCTTTCATTAGGTCTTTAGTTTTCCCTCTCATTATTTTATTGATTACTGCTCTTGTTGAGGAAGTAATTGATAATTGTTTATGCAAGTCCATTTACCTGGAAACCTGGCTCTCCGCTAATAATTGTCATTACGTTATTTTTCCGTATGAATTACGTTTGATTTTCCGTATAAATAAAATTTTCTGTGCCTATTTTTTCTTACTCTACTACATCGTTTCTTTCTTTGTGCAGGCCCTCTCACACTTATAAAGTCAGAAAAGAAATCAAGCATTGTCTTGGTCAGAAATGATTATCAAGAATGCAAGGTAAGCTATTTGCTGTAGATTGGTTTATCAAGTTAATGAAGTACCTTTAAAAAATCTGGTTTAGGAGATGTTTTATCAGATTTTGATCAATGTAATCAAATGTTCATGCATCTATTGAGCTGATAGAGCATGAAAGAGCATCTATTGCTCTTTGACTTTATGACGTCATACCTGTATAAAATATATAATTTTACATAACCCAAAAGGCTATACTTTTTTTTTTTTAATGTTCATTTATTTTTTGAGAGAAAGCGACAGAGTGCAAGTGGGCTAGGGACAGAGAGGGAGACACAGAATCTGAAGCAGGCTCCAGGCTCTGAGCTGTCAGCACAGAGCCCAACATGAGGCTTGAACTCACGAACCGTAAGATCTTGACCTGAGCCAAAGCCAGAAGTTTAACCGACTGAACCACCCAGGCACCCTGAGTCTATACTATTTTTTTAATGTTTATTTGAGAGACAGCAGTAATGAGTGAGCATAAGACAAGCTGAGAGGCCACAAACACCCCACCCGCACCCCCAAGTGGGACATGTGTGACACTCCAGGTTGCCAAAGAACAAAGGGAAGGGGGAAAACAAATGGTTAACTAATCCTGAAGGACCTAAGTCTCCATCACTTCTCCATAGTGATGTGGGAAACAAAGGCAGAAGGAAATGGCTGAGAGAAATAAATTTCCTTATAACCTGCAGCCCATTGACAAATGCTTGAGGCTGGCAATAAGTCAAATGTTTCTACAGGGACTCTTTACTGTCTGAATGTTAATGCTTTGCTAGAGGGAAAAACAACCCTAGCTTGACAATAGCTAGGCCTCTAGTATCTTCTGAGTCTTCTTTAGCATATGAAAATCTCACTAAAAACTTTCCCTGGACTTTACCTCCCCCAACTTCATAGTAAGTAACCAGTACCTCCTCATGGTCCTTGGGCAGCTTTTCCTGCCCACAGGTCCTGTCCTGTTGCTTCAATAAAATCACCTTTTTGCACCAAAGACATCTTCAAGAATTCTCTCTTGGTTGTCAACCAAGGACCCCATGAACCCCACTATCACCCCCCAAAAAAACTCATCAAGCAGAAGATGGGCTGAAAGAGAAAGAGCGAGAATCCCATGCAGGCTCCACACTATCAGCTCAGAGCCCGATGTAGGACTCAAACTCATGAACTGTGAGATCTGAGCTGACATCAGGAATCAGACGCATAGCCTACTGAGCCACTAGGTATGTGAGCCTATGTTTCTTAAAGAATGTTTTCTGGATTTCCTAGATTGCTTTTTTTTTTAAAGTAGGTAAGACTTGAACTCAAACCGTGAAATCAAGAGCCTGAGATCAAGACCTGAGCTGAGATCAAGAATCAGACACTTAACCAACTGAGCCACCTAGGCGCCCTTCCTAGCTTTTAAATCTCCCTAAACTCTAGAGTATAAAACTATTTTCCTAATTTTCTTCCATATTTTATTTTATTGTTTTAACTTCTCAATGTTTACCCCTCAAGGAATGCATTTTAGTATGTACTGTGAGATAAAGGCCTGTTGTGCTAATAAGCAGCTCTGTGTATTAACCCTTGGGTTGTTTATTTCTTCACTGCAGGCTAAGGCCCATTAACTCAAAAGCCCTCTGGGGCCAAACTCAAATTTTTGCATATCCAAATTTTAAAATAGCCTCAACAAAGTTATTCTTAGCCATTCAGAGCCTCCCTGCTTTGCATACTCTGAAAATGTCACCCAGCATCAACTGAACATTGACAAGACACAGAGAAAGCCTAGTCAGACACCAAACTGCTGTGGCCTTTCGGAGCTCTCTGACCCCTCCATGGTGCTGAGCAAAGTCACCTAGAAACTAAGGCCCCTCCCAGATGCCCCTTTCCCCCACAGGTTCCCTTGCCCTCCTCCCCTTCTGGATGGTGGCTTCAATGACATAAGCCTTTGGACGGTCTCATGTTGGGACTTCCCCTGTCATGCAGTCCTGTCCAAGTGCCACCCTGTTGAAGGAAAAATGGTGGAGTCAAAGCAGTAAAACAGATTTTATTCAGGACTATTGAAACAGGGGAAAAGACACCCCAGTATAAAAGCAGGTTCAAATCCAAATTTGTGGCTAAATGAGAATTTATGGGCAAGAGGCATGGTGGAGGTCAGTGGACAGTAAATCTTTATCACCCAGTAAAGTTCCTTGGATGTTACTGCCTCCTGTGGACCTGTCTTCTCCCTCGATCAGTCCTCAATGCTCTCAAATTCCCTACAGGTGATCAGGCGACTGAGGTAATCAGGAAATAGATAATAGGGACCACCCAATCAACAGGACAATCATTTGACAAAACTATACTGGACAGTTTCAGGTGGTTGAGACTCTATTCTTCTTTTTAATTTATTTCTGAGAGAGAGACCAGGGGAGGGTCAGAGAGAGAGACACAGAATCTCCAGGCTCTGAGACGGCTTTCAGGACAGAGCCCGATGCAGGGCTCAAACCGAAGAACCTGAGATCATGACCTGAGCTGAAATCACTTAACCGACTGCGCCACCCAGGCGCCCCAGGTGGTTGAAACTCTAAAATACCTCCATGTCAGTCTGACATGGTTTTGCTCTGTGTGTGTTTTCTTGCTGTTGTTGTTGTTGTTCTAAGTTTATTTATTTTGAGAGAGAGCCAGCAGTCGAGAGGCAGAGAGCTAGGGGGAGAGAGAGAATCGTACACAGGCTCCAAGACAGCATGGAGCCCGATGCAGGGGCTTGAACACTTATACTGTGAGATTATGACCTAAGCGAAAATCAAGAGCCAGTCACTTAATCGACTAAGCCACCCTGGTGCCCCTTGCTCTGTATATGTTTTGTGATTCTCCCACGATTAGCCTCAACAAGTGGTAGTGCAGGTGATGCAGGCAGGTTGGGTCCAAGGACCCAGAGGAGGGTCCCACAGGACCAGCAAAGAGGGCCCTTGGCTTCTCATGGAGAGTTTATTGAATATCATGAGTGACACAGAGAATAGCAGATGGAGTGCCTGGGAGACTAGGAAAGGAAAAGAGAGTTGTGGTTAGGGGTTTATACTGGAAAAGGGCCTAGAGTACGTTTTTCTTCAGGAATCCAGGGTAGAGTCCAATCAAAGGCAAGTGTCAGGTAAACAATAGACATCAAAAGTAAATTACTGATGCCAGTATCAGCCAAGGCTTCTTCAAAGCTAATGTCCTGGCACATGTTTGGGATCTGGCTCTTCTAGGTTATCAGGTGTTTGGGGCCTGATGAAACTCAAAGAATGAGTAACTCTCATGCTTTCCCCTTGAATGGGAACGTAGCTATTTTGGCTTATTCAGAGGCAAAATATTGAACATGAGGAAATGGGGTCTAGCAGAAAAACAGCAGAGATGAGGCCATTTTACAATGGAGTCCCAGGGCTCCTGGGTGGCTCAGTCACTTCAATGTCCTACTTCAGCTCAGGTCGTGATTTCATGATTCATGAGTTCCATCCCTATATTGGGCTATGTGCGGACAGCTCGGTGCCTGGAGCCTGCTTTGGATTCTGTGTCTCCCTCTCTCTCTGCCCCTCCCTGACTCGTGCTCTGTCTCTGAAGCAAGCTCCAGGCTCTGAGCTAACCATCAGCACAGAGCCCGACGCAGGGCTGGAACCCACGAACCATGAGATCATGATGGGACCAAAGTCGGACGCTCAACCTACTGAGCCACCTGGGTGCCCCAAAACATTAAAAAATTTTATAAAAAGAAAGAAAATGGAGTCCCTTCACTTCCCTACCTCTTAGGTATTTAAGTGAACCTCACTGAAACTGACTTCTCGGGTCAGAGGTGCAGCTGCCTGGGGGAAGAACTAAGCCTGCCTGCCTGGTCCCCCACTCAGCAGCCCCTGGACCTGTAAGACTTAGGGGCCCAAGCAGGAAAAGAGGAGGAGTGCCCAAGTCTGGACCAAGGGTGGGCTGCCCCTGACCCCATCCTGGGCTGTCGCAAGAGCAGGTCCCCATGGCCAGCTGGTGTTTCAGGGTTCTCTGAGACTAGACAAGACCTAGGGATTGCTCCAAACAGTTCATCAGCTCATAAGGCAGAGATAGCAGGTCTCCTAAGCACAGTTAGGGGAGATGCCTTTGTCCACAGCTGGCAGGCTTTCTCTGTAGTCCCACTCAGACCTACTGAGAGGCCTAAATAAACTTAACCAGCTTTTCCGCTTCTGGGCAAATGCCTGCGCTACGGGGAAGCCATTACCTAACCTGCTCTTTCTGCTTCTGTAACAAAGCTTAAAGCTTGCTTTCCCACCGCCGGATTGCCCAAGGGACTAGCCTCCTGGCGGCAGCCACTCCCAAAAGGCCAGCGGCTACCCCCACCTTGCTGAGGGAAGGGCCTGGAGAGAGAGATGTTAACCTGTTAGTCGCCAAACAAGACTTTAAACTCGCTCTATGATAGGCTGAATTCAAAGGTATCCCAAGTGTTGTAATTGGATCCCTCCCAAAACCTGATGGCGGGAACCAATCAAATACGGTAAATGTTCATATTTGAATGTTAACCAATGGCAAACTTGTAACCATGGAAATCTCCTGTCCCTCCCCATGACTTGTTTACTTTTGTCTATAAAAAGGCTGCAGAGGCTTTGTTCAGGGCCTCTCAGCGTCACCGGCAACGAGTGCGCGGAGGACCGGGTTCGAACCTGCAAATAAACAACCCTTGCCGCTTGGCTTTGACTCTGGTCTCTGATGGTCTGATTTTGGGGTTCTCTCGAATTCTGGGCGTTTCAACACAAGAAAAGGGAAATGGTTGGATTAGTTAGAAGGCTTAATCAGCATGTAATGAAAGATGACAGCTACATGGATTAAGATGGTAGCAATAGAGATGGACCCAGGATTCAAAATAGATGTTGAAAAAGAATTCATAGGACCTGATAGTGCTTTGGATGTTGTATATATATAAAAAAAAAAAATCAAGGACTAAATCCTTCTGTATTTTGCTGGAACTATTTTTTCCACCAGCACTTACATCATCCCAACCTTCCCTCACATCTGCCTTACTTACTTTCCCCACGTTGAACAATCTTTTGTCTCCCTATGGTATTATATATTTTAAGAGCTCATTGTAGTGGAAACATAAATCCATAATATTCAAATTCAGTTGATCCTATCACAGTAAAGATATATCAGGAGATAGAAGTCATGATTTGGACAGGGAGAGTTTAACATAAATAATTATGAACTGTAACTAGAGCAAATATAAAGAGTAAAGAGCACTCCAAAGACTCTCGTAAGGCTGAAGTAGCACAATCAAGGAAGGAACAAGTTTGAGAGCGAATCCTCACCATAAGGCTGAGGATTTATACTTCCCTGGGGAAGGTGTTGGTGCAGCACATTGGGTGGTAGAGAACTTTGCTAGGTTGTTCCAGGCCTGCATTTGTCCTTAGTCACTGGGCAAGTAGGAAATAGCTTTTATGGTATAGAGACTGAAACGCCCAGAGATCGGAAGACCCCCAAAATCAGACCACCAGAGACCAGAGTCAAAGCCAAGCGGCAAGGGTTGTTTATTTGCAGGTTCGAACCTGGACCTCCGCGCACTCGTTGCCGGTGACGCTAAGAGGCCCTGAACAAAGCCTTTGCAGCCTTTTTATAGACAGAAGTAAACAAGTCATGGGGAGGGACAGGAGATTTCCATGGTTACAAGTTTGCCATTGGTTAACATTTAAATGTGAACATATACCGCATCTGATTGGTTCCCGCCATCAGGTTTTTGGCGGGATCCAATTATAACACTTGGGATACCTTTGAATTCAGCCTATCATAGAGCGAGTTTAAAGTCTTGTTTGGCGACTAACAGGTTAACATCTCTCTCTCCAGGCCCTTCCCTCAGCAAGGTAGGGGGTAGCCGCTGGCCTTTTCGGATTGGCTTCCGCCAAGGTGGGGTGGTGGGGTGACAGAGGGAACATGAAGCTAGTCGCTTGGGCAATCCGGTGGCGGGAAAGCAAGCCTTAAGCATTGTTACAGAAGCAGAAAGAGCTGGTTAGGTAATGGCTTCCCGTAGCGCGGGCATTTGCCCAGAAGCGGAAAAGCTGGTTAAGTTTTTGGTTTAGTTTATCTAGGCCTCTCAGTACCAGCTTAACTATTAAAATCAGCGCACTTTGGCTGAAAGATGATTCTGTTTTGAATGTTTCTCCCAGACAACCCCTCTTCCCATGCTTGGAATGGGACCTGCTGAGCCAACCTCATGAAAGCAGCCTAAAGCTTTTTGCTGTTCGTGGGCACCAGCTGTTAAGAACCAGTTAACCTTCCCTGACCAGTGGAGGTGGTCAATATGCCACAATAATTACCAGCCACAGAGAGGCGCCTGAAAGTGTACAGATTCCTGCCATTTCACCCTTTCATTCTGTGGTGTGGCCTGTGCTTAAAGCCACTAAGCATCAATGGGGCTGATGGTAGACTATAGTTAAACCAGATTATTCCCT
Organism: Proteles cristata cristata; assembly: GCA_017311185.1. Classification (NCBI taxonomy): domain Eukaryota; kingdom Metazoa; phylum Chordata; class Mammalia; order Carnivora; family Hyaenidae; genus Proteles; species Proteles cristata. The sequence goes on from JAESUZ010003374.1 coordinate 49,685, forward strand.
TCATTAGAGCGCCCCTCCCCGATATCACCGCCTAGATGGATGACATTTCATTTGAAGCTATAAATTTGGCTAATATGTTCCCTTCTGTAAAAGTCTCACAGGAGAGAAAGGCAAGTACCCAGGAAGTAGAACTAATACCTTCAGACTACATAGATAACACCATTTTTGGTGATACCCTGGGGGCAGGTTGGGGAGGTTCCTCTACTTCCAGCCACAAAGATCATCAACTTTAACCTGTACTCTTTGTGCAACTTCCTGTAGCTGAAGAGCCCAATCTAGACTGCAACCAAGCAGTTTTATATTCTGCACTTCTGTTCTGAATGGGGCAGGGCAAAAAGTTCCTTACCTCATCAGAATCTAAGAGGCAATGACAGTTTCCCAGGGGAGGTGAGTGGGAGATGGCCTCATAGAGGCTCCTTACTTCCAGGCCTCACATCCCTCATGTTCTGGGAGGATCACAGGGCATCCTGCCAACACTCACATTTGCCACAGTCAGGCCTTTGCCTGCATGGCCTATGTGGATACATACAGACATACATACATTTCTCTACAGCTCTGGCCCCCGATTTTTCATGTATCTATCTAAGAATTCTTTTTATTTAATTTTTTATTTAAAAAATTTTTAATGTTTTTTTATCTTGCCAAAGATGTCCATGCCCTAATCCCCAGAACCTGTGAATATATTACTTTGTGTGCCAAAGGGGACTCTGCAAGTGTGGCTAAATTAAGGTTCTTGAGATGTGTTGAGGGGGGGTGTTGGGCCGGCTGAGACTTAGGGCTGAGATGCCACAAAATGGCAGACTTCTTAAGATGGCTGACCTTTTCGCCACTACACCGGTGACCCTTAAGACATTGGTGGGAAAAAGAAACTTAAACCTTCCAACCCGGGACTTTCCAATCAAGACTCCACCCCTGTTATCTGGACTTCCACACCCCCACTAACAGGCTATAAAACCCCTCACCACCCAACCCGGGCGCGACTTCCCCGACTCCCCTCTTTTGAGTCGCAGAACCTCGCTGGAGGGTCCAGGCAATAAAACTCCTCCTGCAGAACATTTAGCCTTGGAGTCTCTTTTACTCACCTAAAAAAAACCCTTACGGGGGGAGCACCCCAGAGTATTAAGATGGAGCCAGTGTAATCACAGGGATATTTTTAAGCAAAAGAGGGAGGCAGTAGGGTCAGAGTCAGAGAAAGAGATGAGAATGGAAGCAGTGATCAGAGTGATCTATGGCCCCGACCAGCGCATGGAGACAGCCTCTGGAAGCTAGACAGGCAAGGAAATGAATTCTTCCCTACAGCCTCCGGAAAATACATAGCCTTGTGGATACCCTAAATGTAGCCTAGTGAGACCCATCTCAGATGCCTGACCTTCACAACTATGAGACAATAAAATTGTTTTGTTTTAAGCTACTAAGTTTCTGGTAACTTGTTACAACAGCAAGAGGAAACTGACATAGATACTGTAATTAATTGTAGCCATAGGGGATTATAAAAATATGTTTTCCTACAACGTTTCTTTTTTTTTTAATGTTTTTATTTTTAGGAGAGAGAGAAAGAGACAGCGTGAGCAAGGGAGGGTCAGAGAGAGAGGGAGATACAGACTCTGAAACAGGCTCCAGTCTCTGCGCTGGCAGTCAGCACAGAGCCTCCCTACAACGTTTCTGATTGGGATGGTGAAATATTTTTGAGATGACTGTGGGGATATTTGGACAACTTTCTAGACAGGTCCTTCATTAGATTTGTCTTATCTCATTGTGTGCGTTTTTCTCTGACCAGCGTGTCAACTACACACACTCTTTCTGATCTTCCAAGTAGGAGCAAAGGAATGAGCTGGGGAAAGTGTACAAAGGTTTATTTGGGAATAGTAGAGAACTGTAATTTGTGACAAGCAACCCACAGCAAAACCATACACTAGTCCAACCAAGAGTAGGAATGTAAGAAATCTAACTGACTCCATTTTAGGAAAAAGCCTCCATCTTGAGGGTGAACTAGGCCCAAACCCAGTCCCACGAAAAACCGCAGGAAGTACTTAGGCAGCCTCAGCCTGCCCTTAGTTACTGCCCTAGCAATAGCAACAGCCAATCAGTTTAAAAGAGGTGCCTATGCTGCTAGGAATTGACCCAAGGGATACAGAAATGTTGATGCATAGGAGCACATGTACCCCAATGTTCATAGCAGCACTCTCCACAATAGCTAAAACCTGGAAAGAGCCTAAGTGTCCATCAACAGATGAATGGATCAAGAAGATGTGGTTTATCTATACCATGGAATACTACACGGCAATGAGAAACAATGAAATCTGGCCATGTGTAGCAACATGGATGGACCTTGAGGGTGTTATGCTGAGCGAAATAAGTCAGGCAGAGAAAGACAAATATCATATGTGTGCACGTATAGGAGGATTAGGAGGCGCTTAACAGAAGACCAAGGGGGAGAAGAAGGGCGGAAATGGTGGGGGAAAGGGGGAGAGGCAAACCATGAGAGACTCTTGAATGATGACAAAAACTGAGGACTGGTGGATGTGGGGAGGAGGAGGGGTGGGCATGGAGGAGGGCACTTGTGGGGATGAGCACTGGGTGTTATGTGGAAACTAATTTGACAATAAACTATTTGTAAAAAAAAAAAAAAAAAGAGGTGCCTATGTCCCAAGACGTTCCGGTTGACAGTTTGTGGTCACGCCAGATGAGCCGAACCAATCGGGTATAGACAAGACAGCCTACATGAAAAGTCAACCTAGCTAGAACGTCCCGAATTCCCCTGTAACCCCAATAAAAAGCCCTGCGACCACAGTTCGGTGCTCCATACCATCACCTCAGGGTCAGGATGCATTGGAGTCCCTGCTCAAGCTTGAATAAAGACCCTCGTGTGCTTGCATCAGAATCGGCTCCTCAGTGGTCTTTGGGGTTCTCGCGATCTGGGCATAAGAGGTACATTTTCTGGAGGAGAAAGTGGGAGGGGTTGTTTTGAAGGAGTCCATTGGAGAAAAGGAAGAGTTTAGGCTAATGATGGTTTCTCATTGGCTGAATTGCTGGGTAGTCTATTTCTTATAAGAGATGTAATGTACGTCTTATGTTGGGTGCTGTAATTTCCCGTTGCAGATTCTTCTGTTGGGGGGGTCTGTAATTGCTCATTCTTACTGTAATTAAGAAGTGGTACCCTGTGAGAGTTCCCCCTCTGCCCGCCTTTTCCCACAAGACAAAGTTTCTGAGAATAAATTACAATTCTATCAGACCAGCAGGTTCACTACCTAGTCCATACATATCCCCGGGAAGCAAATCTTTCAAACCAAGAGAAATTACAGCATTCAGCATCCAAAATTCCCTCCCATTTCACCAAAAGACAATGTAGAGGATTCCTAAGACTTATTGTAGACTGTCAATTGCCAACTTAATGATTTATCTGCCTCCTTCTATGACATGACTAATGACACCCCTGAGGCTCTGCCATGGGAGCTCACTGTAGAGTTAGCCTTAGGCCAACTCAAGGCTAATATGGAGAACTCTCCAACTCTGGGTCTCCTAAATGATAATAAGCGGTTTCCTTTTTCTTGGTACCGGAAAGGGATGGCCAAGCTCTTAAACTTTTTAACTCAAAATCAGAATGGAATCCAGAGGTTCATTAGGCCTAACAGTTGCTCTCCTAACCCAGTAAAGAAGACAGTAGCCTCAGCCGCACATCTAGACAAGCCATCTCATTTAAACTTGGGTCACGTCTTCACTTGCAGTGTAACTCCAGACCGAGAGGCTGCAGCGTTTTCTCCCTCCTGCCCCAAGTGCAGTTTGCTGCTCCCTTCACAGGCAGGAGGCTGAACTACAATGAAAATGAATCACGAAGAGTGAATTTATGTTGCCACAGGGAAGGTTAAGAGCAGCTATGTAGCGACTGTATTCATGACCAACACGGGCAACATGCAGGCACAGTTGTGCAATGAAGAGGATGACACACGTACGCGTTCACGTACGCACCACAATTGGAAAGCAACTATTATCCACTTCAGATGTGTAAGAGCACCGCGCAGTGGAGGAAAAGAAACCACCGCCGGGGTCAAAGGGCACAGCCGCGTCTTCCGGTCCAGCTCCCTCAGAGCGCGTCTCCGCGTCCCGGCAGGAGGAAAGTGGCCTCGCTCCGCTAGCGGGCGCAGGAGGAGGCGTCCGAGAGACCCGCCCAGCTTCCGAGGCCCCGCCCCTCGCGCGGTTTGCAGAGATCGGAAAAGCGCGTGCGCAGGGCGGCGGCCATCTTGGCTGCGCGCCACTCCCGCGTCTGAGGCAGAGTCCTTGCTTGTCGCCGCCCGGCCTCCGAGTGGGGACGCCGGGAAGGGAGGAGCCCAAGGGGGAGGCGCGGAGTCAGAGTCCCCTTCCTTGGAGAGTCCGGGCCGGCTGAGCCCCCGAGGCGGGGACCGCAGCCCCGGGGGAGGCGTGGGGCTAGGCTTTTCCTCGTCGCGGCGACTCCGGCCCCAGCGTCCCCGCCCCCCCAGCGTGGCGGTTGTGTCGCAGCCGCGCGGGCACGCGGTGCTCTTCGCCGTGTTGGTTATCGACGTTAAACGTCTGACTGAGTGAAATCGCGTAAGGTAGAAAGCTCAGCGCGGCCGAGCCTTGCAAATGCCTGAAGCCTCGACTGTAGGAGTCAGAGCAAAGCCGCGGCGGGCCGGTTGCCGTTAGCTGGAGTTGAATTCACCCTAGGTAAGGGGAGGTTTTGACAGGCGGGCTTTTCTCTCGGGTATCCGTTTAGAAATTCTTAAAGTCCGTAGCACTAATAAAACGAACATCCGTAGAACCTTCACCCATGTTCACTAATTTCTAAGATTTGTCTCTAGTCCTGTGTATTCTTATGATGAGCCATTTAATGGTAAATTGCAGACATTCGCTTCCCCTTGTAATCGAAGCATAGGCATCCTCTAAGAGTCAGGACAGTCTCCTAACACCCAAACTCCATTGTCCGTCCAAGAAGGTAAACTTTCTCCAGTTACAGTTGTAATTTTTTGGAGCTAGGACCCGCACAAGTTTGCACCTTGCATTTTGCTCTAGATCTGTGGTCTCTGTTAACTAAAACAGTTGCCTGCTGTTAAAAGAATTAAAATTAATCTTGGTTCTTGAAGGTTCCAGGAGAGCTGCCTCCTAAATTGTTGGCATTGAGATACGACGTTGTTTTATTACGATTTCATGTAATTATTTAATTGTCTTTTGCTTGTAAAGTGGACGTTGGGTCTAGAGCAGGCCTGTCTTCTACAAGTATCACGTGAAGCACAGGTGTGATTTTTTATATTTTTAGTAGCGAATTAAAAAGTTAAATGTAGCTGTGAAATTATTTCTGGAATGTTTGATTTACTCCAACTTATCCGGGTATGAGTATAAAATTATTAGTGGAAATAAAGACAAATGCAGCTAGTAGGAAATTATTTATGAGAAATTTTGTTTCTTTCCTTTGTAGTAAGTTGCTGGAATCTGGCGAGGATGCCGGATCTCATTGTGGATGCTGCATTTTCATTGGAAATCCCTGATCTGTATTTAGCCTTTACTGTTGAAAACGATCTCCAAAATCAGATTGTTGAAACATACTGAAAAGATTTTTTTTTAGTAACTGAATCAATTTTATTTCTAAAATGGAATGAAATAAAAGTAAATAAAGTTAAGAATCTAGCTTTTTAGTCACAGGAGCCACATTTTACGTTCACGGTAGCCACAGAGAACCAGCCAGTGGCTCCTGGGTTAGACTGCAAGTTCAGATGCCGGACCGTTTCTGTGTACTTTGTATTGTATCCCATTCAGGAAGCACGAATGTTCAGGTTGTCCCGTTGTTTATTAGGGACGAGACGCGTCTAGTGAAGGTGCCCTTCTCTCTCAAACAGGCACATAATTTCTTTTTGGTACTCCGACGTAGAAACGGGAACAGTCCGTTTCCTAACAGCCTTTCATCCAAGGGTTTCAGCATCACTTGTCAGTCTTTGCCTCAACCTGTTTTTACATGCCGGAGGAGAGGGGTTACAAGATGATGTTTTTCCTAATTGTGTCATTCCTTCTCCATTCTTTAGTCTGCGGCTTTCCTTCCCCACCTCTCGCGTCCTCTCTACTTTTCCCGTTTTGGAGTATCACTTCATATTCTTGGGCTTTTCTTTCATTCACTATTTTAGAATCCGTTCTTGTCATTTGTTTTGATGCTCAACCTGTCCCAAGTGTGCCTTCTGAATCGTTGTCTCTTCAATGTGAATCCTGTTAGTCTTTAAACACAAGGCTGTTAGTCTTTAAGTGTAAAATAAACCCTCACTTCACTGTGTACTTTGTTTCAGACCTGTCACCAATGACTTCTCCAAAAAGCTTGTTTCCTTTTAGACGTCAGGGTCTATGATTCATGGAGTTGGTGCTGCTTGGGTATAATCATGTCTGGACCTTTCAGTGGATGTAAAATACGTGTTTCCTTACGTCTTAAGTTCATACTCATGTTCCCAGGCAAAGGTTAATATTCTGGGTTTGGTGTGGTTTTTTTGCTTACTCTTGTTTTATACTTGTAACTCTTTGCTGTTGTAGGAAATGCTGTTGGTTCCTAATAGCATTAACATACTGTTTTATCCTACAGTTTGTATATAGTAGTTTCAAAAAATGCAATACCAGTGTTACTGTCAACATTAGACTTCGTAAACTGTTAAGTTTCTTTACATTTGTTTTTGTCCTTACGGGTTTATATTAAGGATATAAAGTTCAGAATACCCTGCTCAAACAGTTGCATGAACTCATGAGTCTTTTCTCTGCATGATTAGGTGATCAGTTTGATACATTTCAGAGGTGAGGCAAATTGCAGCTTGAGAGCCTATTGTAAATCGGCACTGAACAGAACATGTTAGCCCAGGAACAAAATATTTACTGATTTTTGATTGAATGGAGCCACGATTTTTAGTAATATTGAAGTTGGGTATGGGGCCCCTAATTGATGGAACCACAGAGTTACAGTTATAGTAATACATCTTAAGGCACCTTTTCTCCACTCCGGGTTTACGAAGAGGCAAAATTGGGCTGTCAAATGGAAAAGTTGTTGGGAATAATCACCCCTTTATTAATTAGGTTTTGTATCATAAGTTTTCACCCTTGAAGACCCTGATGTAAATTTCATTGACCCTATTAACTATTTTACCTGGGGGTCCATGGGGTTACATTTTAAGAAGCCAATCTGTGACTGCTAAAGACTGAATTTTAACTTATCATCCACTATGTTAGAGCATCTGTGTCTAATATGGAATGTTTTAGGGAACTGAGTATTATGACTACGTGGAGATTTAGCCAAGGTATTAAAGAAAAAAATATTCAGCGACATTTGTTAAAGATAGTAAGGCAGACTTTTCTCAGGAGCATTGAGATAGCTGTAGGGATGACTGCAATGGGATTTTACAGCATAGGGAGAGCTCAGGCTCAACTCCAACTGAGTCCTGCATACGCAAGTGGAAGTCTATAGGCAGACACCAGAATGGGGGTTTATGAATAGAAAATTGCCAAGAGGAAACATCAGAGGTAAGGGGCATTCTGGCCAAATGACCTAACAGGATTCTTACTGAAGACAGATCAGTGGTTGCCTGGGTAGCTCCGCTGGTTCAGTGTCCAACTCCTGGTTTTGTCTCAGGTCATGACCTCACAGTTTCATGGGATCCATCCCTGCACCAGTCACTGCGCAGCACGGAGCTTGCTTGGGATTCCTTCTCTTCTCCCTCTCTCCCTCCCACTCCTCCACTCTTGCTGTCTCTGTCTCAAAATAAATAAACTTAAAAAAAAAAAAAGACGGGTACCTGAGTGGCTCAGTCAATTAAGTGTCCCACTTGAGCTCAGCCTCATCTCACAGCTCATCAGTTCAATCCCTGTGATGAGCTCTGTGCTGACAGCTGGGAGCCTGGAGCCTGCTTCAGATTCATTCTCTCTCTCACCGTTCCTCCCTCCCTCTCCCCCCTCCCTTCCCTTCTCCCCCTGTTGCACTCTGTCTCTCTCTTTCAAAAATAAATCAATAAGGGGCGCCTGGGTGGCTTAGTCGGTTAAGCGTCCGACTTTCGCTTAGGTCATGATCTTGTGGTTCTGGGTTCAAGCCCCGCATCGGGCTCTGTGCTGACAGCCAGCTCAGAACCTGTAGCCTGCTTCAGATTCATTCTCTCTCTCACCCTTCCTCCCTCCCTGTCACCCTCCCTTCCCTTCTCCTCCTCTTGCACTCTGTCCCTCTCTTTCAAAAGTAAATAATAGTTTGATGAGACATCACCTGGGAAGTGGTAGAGGATGAGGAGCCTGATCAGATATTAGAGGGTGATCATGTATTGACAGTTCTAGTTATACTGACTTAATTAGCAGAGTTCATGCTAAAAACTAGACTTTACAAGGAGCTCTGAGGCTGGGCCTAGGATACTGAATAGCAAATGCTAGACACCAATTAATGCAAACCATATGATTTGATACAAAGTTCAAAAATAGGCAGAATTACAGTTTTACAGGGCAGAATAGTGCTTCCATTTGGAGAGGAGAAAGAGGTAATTTAGATGAGGCATATGAGTGCTTCAGGGGTCAAGAAATTCATGGTAATGTCCTATACATTGTAAGCCTGCACTTGTTTGAATGTATACTTCAATAAAATGTTTGAGAAATGAGCTCAGCTATAATTTCCAAATGCTCAAAAGGACCAACAAAATGAACATAAAGCATAGGTAAGGAAGGAATAAAAAAAGGCAAAATTTAATGGAAAAAAAAAAGAGAGGTGAGGTTTTTGCGGTAGAAAAATAGACTTGGGCACAGTCTGATTTAGAACTCCACCTACTCTGTACATTTTACACCCATAAAACCTAGGGGAGAGGATCACATCTCTTATGTGAGCTGTTTCTAAGCTGATTCCCGATTGAAGTAGAGCAGTATTTGAAATGTATTCTGAGTTTATTTTGTATATTTTGCTTGTTTGAATTATGCTATCGTTTGGATCAAAAGTTGAATATCACTGGCCTCAAAAAGGCAAGTCAGATGTCAGTTTTCAAGAGTCTTCTGAAATGATTGTTTTCCTGTTCTGTCTTTATCTTTCCCACTGCTAGTCCTAAGTTTGGTGAGAAATATCCTGGGAGGTGTGTGTATGTGTGTGTTGGGGGAGGCAGAGGATAATATTCCTGATCTGTTCATATTTTTTTTTCCCTAGAATTCATCACCAACTGATAGAATACAAATTTCTGCTTGGCCCTTGGAATGTGAAAAAGACTAAGGTATGGGGGCATTTTCTGTTCAATGCACTCTCCTCAATGCCTACTGTATTATGTAGCAAAGAGAAGGACCTAAATAAATATTTGCATATTGAATGAAGGCATAAGCTGATATAAGGATTCGAAGGGAGGCAGCCTGCGCTGGGTGTTTTTGCCAGCTGGCAGAGCTCAAAGATGTCTGAATGAATAAACCATTTGTGCTGGGGGTCCTCAAGACCACCCTCCTGCTCTGTGATGCTGTAGGACTCACAAAACTCCTGCTGCTAAACCCATTACGGTTTATTACAACCAAAGGAAACAGATTAGAATTGGCAAAGGGATAGATCAGACACATGGGATTAATTACAGGAACCACCAGGCACATGTATCCAGGTGTGTTTTCCCAGTGCAGTCAAATGGGCATTGCATAATCCTAGTAATGATGTGTTGCATCACATGTGAAGTATTGCCTACCAAGGAAGCTCACCTGCTACAGTAGGCTGTTCAGTTGGGCTGCGGTCACAAAAATACTACGGATCATGTGGCTGTTTATAAACAACAGAAATTTCTGACAGTTCTGAAGACTGAAAAATCAAAAGATGCCAGCAGATTTGGTGTCAGGGGAGGACCTCCTTACTGGTTAATAAAGGCAGTCCTCACTGTGTCATCACATGACAGAAGAGGCAAGGTAACCCTCTGGGGTCTCTTTCATAAAGGCACTAAACCCATAATTACCGCTCAACGTCCTCACCTCCAAAAACCATCCCACTGGGGATTTAAGTTTCATACATGAAGATGCACGGAGGTGCAAACATTCAGTCTATAGCACCTGAGCTTTGGTGTCCTAAGTTTTTATTGTGGGTCAGTCCTATAGGCACACACCACCTGCATGGCTGACTTTAGCCACTTAGGCTCCAGCCTGACATCAGACTGTTAGAAGAACATTGCCCAAAACTCCAGGCATATAAAAGCATGTTCACCATAAATCACATTGTTAGCATAAACTATCTGGTCAGAGTATCTGTGGCCAAAATGACTCAGGCATACAAAACATTCTTATCAGGCAGGATATTCCATGAACCTCTCCCACAAGCCCAGCCAAGAGTAGGTCTGAAGATAAGCCTTTCTCAGGAAAGTGCAGGATTTGAGCAACCCAGACCTGGGTTACTCAGTTGTTGCACACCATCTCATGAGGGTCGTCCAGATATGTTAGAGAGTAACAATAACTTCAGACGTTCAGGCTTATGAGATGGAGTATTCAGACTCGGACTCTTCCTAATTGGTGATCTTGGGTCACTGCTCCTGTCTCAACGCAGGTTGCCTCGACTGTTAAATGATAGTAATAATAACCATGTTGATAATCCTTTGAGCTACCACAGCTTGTGGCACATAACAGGTACTCAGGAAATGGCAATTGTTATTTATATTGATGTGGTATATTACTCTACAGTTTCTGATGGCTTTTATGTAATATAGCTTCACCTTCTGCAGCGCTGACTAATGAACAAAGCCTCATGATAGCTGAGTAATTCCTATTGCTTAATATTTGATGGTATGTGGCGAGAATCCACTGCTACTTAATCAAGAGGAATTGAGATGGACTTATCCACTCAGCGCAGACACTGTCTTGAAGGACATTGGGAATGAGAAGGGCTCAAGCAGATTTTACTGTCCTACCCAGAGGATGCCAGCCATTGATCTTTCCTCCTGTGGTAAGTCCTTGTTGGTGCTCCCGTCAGAGACTGCTTTCAGTTGGCCTGTGAACAGCCTGGCTTATCAAAGTCTAAACAGTTCTCTTTCTGTGTTGTCTCAGAGAGGGCTTAAGTGCATAAGAACACCCTGGTGTCTGAATCCTTAGATTTGGCAAGAAAGGATGAGAATGGATATTTTTGTGGGAGACGTTCTGCTTAATCACCTGAGAATCACGATTATTGTCCAAAGAAACCAACTTTGGGGCACCCGGGTGGCTCAGTCAGTTAAGTGTCCAACTTCAGCTCACGTCATGATCTCACAGTTCATGAGTTCTAGCCCCACAGTGGGCTCTGCGCTGGTGGTGCAGTCTGCTGGGATCCTCTCTCCCTAGCTCTGCCCCTGCCCCACTTTCTCTCTCTCTCTCTCTCTCTCTCTTTCTGTTTGTCTCTCTCTCAAAATAAATAAATAAACTTGAAGAGAAAACAACATCTTTACCTCTCTAAACTTTAAATGTCTTCATCTATAAACTGGGATTATTAAACTCTTCCTCCCTAAGCCCAAACCCTCCTGATTCCAGATGAGGCAGGCTGCCCAGGAGCTTAGAATCAGTGTGGAGTGGCTTCCAGGCTTGTGTGTGGAGACTTCGAGCAGCCTGGGTTCTCAGGTTTTATTTCTTCTCCCCAAGGTCATCTTTCCCAAGATTTTTTTCTGTCTTCATGAGGAGAAATCAGTAGGAGAAAGGACAGCGACTGGGTGTCTGACAAATTATTCTCGGGTAAGTAGGGCATTCATTCTTTTATAAAAGTACATGTTCTTCCTACCAGGTAGACATGTTTTCTTCTGATGAAACAAGAGTTTCTTGGTGCATTTAGGCCCTCTACAGGGACTGAGTACTCAGTTCAATTTCCTCAGGTTTCAGGATGTTTTTTGTGGTTAACAAAGGAGATAAGGAAATGATACTATTATCTCAGTATTTACTGATTCAGTCCAACTCTCATTCATGCTGATTGTGTGCTCTCGTCTTGCTGTGATACTCTGTGAGGGAGGGGACTGTGTTTTTCAGAATTTGTGCTGTCCCTGAAGGAATGATTCACTCATTGCCAGCATTTACTGTGTCTGTAATGTGTTCAGACCATGGTAAGTCCTGTCATTAGAGCATAATGAGACTAGAAAAGAGTACAGTGTGGTTGTGGTGAGACACGTGCAGCCAGGTGAGAGACGTGCTCTTAAAAGCCATGTGACTGGATGAGGTCACCAGCGAGTATGTCACTGGTAGAGGTCGAGAAGAGAATGGGCATGAGGACCATCAAGCCCTGGAAGAGATGATGGGACAACACGGAACCCTGTCTAAGCTTTGGGTCTCCCGTTCTCTTTCTCCAGTGAACACTGATTTACGTGGCAGATTGCGTGGTGCCAGGATGTTTGTGATGGTGTAGGATCCAGTGACCCTTGATGTGGCTGTGGAATTCACCCAGGAGGAGTGGACTTTGCTGGATCCAATCAGAGAAACCTGTACAGAGATGAGATGCTGGAGAACCACAAGAATCTGGTTGCAGTAGGTAAGGCTGGTACCATCTCTTCATTTAGCTTTTTCTGGAAGAAAACTTTCTTTCTTTCTTTTTGGTTTTTTAAAGTAGGCTCCATGCCCAATGTGGGGCTTAACCCCGTGACCCTGAGATTAAGAGTCGCATGCTCTACCGACTGAGCCGGCCAGACTCCCCTTGCTTAAGTGACTGCGTTCTAGGCTCTGTGCTGACTAATGGCGATGCAGTAGTAAAAAGAGCAGGTGCTGTTTCTGCTCTCCTAGACCTTACCTTGAAGTGACTTCCTCTTGAAAACAAAGATCTGTTTGTTGTACTGGCTTTATTTTCTGTATGGATTGAAAGGCTTAGGACCTAAAAACTCGTATACAAATTTGAGCCTGGGTTTCAGGGGAAAGGCCGGCACCCCTTTTGGTGAACGGTGAGAAAGTGTGTGCTTGTATTTTAGTTTCATTTGAAAGTTTGTTGGTTTGAAAAAAACAAAAGGTTATTGGTTTGATAAAGTTGGCACGAACATTTTCTTTCTCAAGTTACACCTGACAGTATTTGGTGTCCCCACAGAACCGAATCTTGATCCTGGTTTATGGAACTGTTTGTCATCCTTTGCATGTTCATCTTACACATGAGATCATCTTCCTCTGAGAGCCAGGTACTAGCTATGCAGGCCTGGTCTGATCTTTCAGGTGGAACAGAAGAGAAAGCTGAGGCTAATGGGAGAAGTTCTGCAAAGTCAGGGAAAAGGGAGAAATGATTCTCTATGAGAAACAGCAGGAATCCATGAGAGCTGCAGTCCATTTGGAAATGTTAAATAGGAAGCTTTTGAAGATAGATTTTCCTGAGATGCTGGTACTTTTGGTTTCTGAGACTCCTTGAGTACTTCAGACTTCTCTTTAACTTTTCATCCACATTCGGAAACTTCCTTTTGACCTGACAATAAGATTTGTTTCTGCTTTAAATTTTGCATTTAGTTTTTCACCCATTTTATTTCAACTTTGTTTTCGTGTTCTTCCTCTTCACCATCAGTCTCGACATGTATAGAATTCTTTCTTAGAGAATCACCTACCAGTTTGACCAGCACCCATTTTCCTTACCAATCTCTTAAGGTAGTTAGACTTTTCAATCTTTATATGTTCATTTCTTTTTTATATTGTAATCTGTGTTGTCAGTCTTTTAAAGTAAATAGGCATTGGCATTTATTTTTAACACCATCTTTCCATCATTTGTCTCCAAGACCTTAATTTTGTTTTAATCTTATTTCAGATTGGGAGATTTGTCTTAATACCAAATGGTCAGCACCTCAGCAGAATATTTTGCAGGGGAAAACATCCAATGTGGTAGAAATGGTAAGATTCACAGTGTGTAATTCCTTGCCTTCCAACCACTGGAAGTTTGGAAATTCCATAAGATAGAAAAGCAGCACAAAATCATAACAGACACTGAGGCTAGTGTTATCTATCCCAAATGAAACTGTTTCTCATAGTCTCTTAACATTATGAATGTGACAAACACTTTAACCAGTCCCCAAAATATATATACTCTCACAGTGTTAGCTCAAATTTCCATATATACAATTTAGATAAACATTTTGTTAAATAATTTCATCTTGATCAATTGTCAACTAAACTTTATAAGAATCCCTGTGAAGATAAAGACTACAAAAGAAAAAAAAGATTACTAAAGAATGTTTTAGCAGAATGGTCTCTTCAGTCTGCTTGGAAGCACTCATTGCATGTAGTGGAACCCTGCATTGCATGTAGTGAAAGTGGAAGAGAGAACAAAAAACTTCAGTCATGCTGATTTGTTTCCTGATAGTATAACAATTCAAGACAGGGGAGGATCTCTGAAAGTAAAGCTGGAAAACTTTTATAAAATATCACTGATCTCTTCGTCAACAGGAGAGAAACATACTGGATAGGAATTGTTTGATTTTAATCATTGGGAAGAAGCCTTGAGTAAAAACTACTGCTTTAAGACTGACAAGAGAACTCACAATAGAAAGAAAACGTGTGTGATCAGTGTGTAAAAGCCTTTACAAAGAACTCTACCCTTAATCCACACAACAAAACCAATAATGGAGAGAAACCTCCTAACTATAATCCATGTGAAACACTTTAAGCCAAAATCCACATCTGGATCACAAGAAAACTTATACTCCAAAGAAATCCTATAAATGGACTGTCAGAAAGGCCTTCTTCCTCACACCTTAGAGGATGTGTAAGAATTCATAAAGGAGAGAGACCATATGCTTTTTAGAAATGTGGGAAAGCTTTTTCTCTTTCCACAAGTCTTTTTGTACATGTGCAGATTCACAATAGAAAAAAAGACCTACAAGTCTAAAGAATGTGGGAAAACCTTTTGTTGATCTTCATATCTTATTTGGCATTTAAGAACTCAAAGGGAACTAATGCCTATGGAATTTAAGAGATTTGAGAAGGTCTTAACTTGTCCCCCACATCTTGCTAAACAGGACAGTTTTATACTAGAGAGAAACACTATGTATGCAAGGAGTGTAGTAAGAGTTTACTTGTTTATCAGAACTGAATTCACATGTGAGTTCACACCGGAGAAAAACCGTGAGTGTGGTAAATGTGAGAAAACCTTCACTGATTCTTTAGGTCTCATAAAACACAGAAGAACTTACACTGGAGAGAAGCCTTATCAGTGTAAGGAATGTGGAAAAGCATTTGCTAGGTCATCACATCTTACTATACATATAAGAACTCATACTGGTGAGAAGCCTTATGAATGTAAGGAATGTGGAAAAGAAAGCCTTTGGTACCTTATCTTGCTTTGAAACTCACATACAAATTCACCCTGAAATGAAACCTTATGATTGTAAGCAGTGTGGGAGAGCCTTTATTTGTTCCTCATTTCTTATTCAACTTTTAAAATTCACAGTGTAGAAGGACATTTTGAATGTGAGGAATGGGAAATCATCTAGATATCCCTCACACCTTACTCAACATGAAAGAACACATACTGGAGAGAAGCCATGTAAATGTAAGAAATGTGGGAGAGCCTTCACTATTTCATCAGGCCTTACAGTGCACATGAGAACTCACACTGGTGAACGACCTTTTGAATGTAAGAAATGTGGGAAATCCTTTACTCAACCTACATATCTTATTTGACATTTAACAATTAACTGTGGGGAAAAACTATATATAGATGAGAAATGTGACAATTTTAGTACTTCTTGATGCTTACTGAATGCATAAGAATTCACACGAGAGAGGCACCTGGGTGGCTTAGTCGGTTAAGGGTCAGACTTTCGCTTAGGTCATGATCTTGCAATTCGTGGGTTTGAGCCCTGCGTCGGGCTTTGTGCTGGCTGCCAGCTCAGAGCCTGGAGCCTGTTTCAGAGTCTGTGACTCTCTCTCTCTCTGACCCTCCCCTGCTCACGCTGTCTCTCTCCTAGAAATAAAGCATTAAAAAAAAAATTTAAAAAAAATTCACACGAGAGACAGTTATGTTTGCAGAGAATGTGGGAAAGCCTTTAATACTTCTCTTATTAAACATGTACTAATTCATTGTGAAGGAAACCTTATTATGAGGAATGTAGGAAACCTTTAGCTCTGTCTTGTATTTTACTGTTCAGTTATGATTTCACAGGTGTGAAAAATCTTATAAATGTAAGAAGGGTAGGATTATTTTTCAATTTTATCCTTCATTTGTGGGAGAATCTGAATGCACACATTAGAAGAGATCCTAAGAGGGAAAGAGATACAGGAAAGTTTTTTGTTATTAAGAAAAATCATACTGGACAGGAATGGTAAATTATAAATGAAGGCAATATGGAAAAGGCTTAATTTATTTTCCATGAAATAAGTCATGTTAGATTGTGAATGTAAAAGCAATCTTCTTTCAGCAAATACCTTCCATATATTTTTATAAAAATTGAATTCCTAGAGCCTGATGCAGGGCTCGAATCCACCAACTGTGATCTCATGACCTGAGCCGATGTCGGATGCTTAACCAACTGAGCCACCTAGGTGCCACTAAATGAAAAATGAAAAACTTTTGTTACAAAAGGTATTTAAATAAAATCTAAAAGTATTAAAAAATTGGGATAGTATTATAGTACAGATTTTCACTTATTGCATATAAGAAAATTGGTACTGGAAAAGAAAATCATTATTTAAATGAGATGCCTTTTTGTGTGTGTGTCTTTTTTCAAAGTAGACCCACAGTTTTTCTTTTTTTTTCCTCTTTTTTTTGACCCACAGTTTTTAAAAACTAATGATGTTGAACATGTACTTGTCATCCATTTATCTTTGATGAAGTATATTTTCAATATCTTTCTTGTTGGTTATTAAGTTTGCTTTTCTTAATAAACAGGTTTATTGAGATATAATTGCCATGCATCAAATTGCACATATTTTATTATTATTATTATTATTTTATTTATTTCTAGGAGAGAGAGAGAGACAGTGTGAGCAGGGGAGGGTCAGAGAGAGAGGGAGTCACAGACTCTGAGACAGGCTCCAGGCTCTGAGCTGGCAGTCAGCACAGAGCCCGAAACAGGGCTCAAACCCACGAACCGTGAGATCATGACCTAAGCAAAAGTCGGACGCTTAACCGACTAAGCCCAAATTACACATATTTTAAGTGTACAATTCAAGTTTTGATGCATGCACATATCCATGAAACAGTTCCTCTGCACTAGAAATGAGCACATGGAATTTGAAATTGCAAACACAATAGTATTTACATTAGCACAATAAAACACATACTAGATGTATATGAGGAAAACTGGAAAATTCTGATGAATGAGATCAAAGAGCAACTAAATGGAGAAATATTTAATGTTTGTGGATACACTCAGTATTGTCAAGATGTTAGTTCTTCCCACCTCGCTAATGGATTCAATGCAGTCAAAATTCCAGCAACTTATTTTGTGGATACTGACAACCTGTTTGTATGGAGAGACAAAAGACCCAAAAGAGCCAACACAGCATTGAAGGAGAAGAACAGAGTTGGAGGATTGAAACCGCCTGACTTCAAGACTTACTATAAAGCTTGGGGCAGCTGGCTGCCTCAATAAGAAGAGTGTGGTCTTGGGGTTGTGAGTTTGAACGCCACATTGGGTGTGGAGATGACTCATAGATTAAAAAAAAACCCAAAATTTACTATAAAGCTACATTAATTAAAACAGTGTTGTAGTGGTAAAAGAATAGACAGATTGATGGAACAGAATAGAGAGCTCAAATAGGCCACATAAATAGTCTTCTGGTCTCTGACAGGAGCAAAGGCAATGAAATGGAGGAAAGATCATTCTTTCCAACAAATGGTGCTAGAATGACTAGACATTCACTGGCAAAACAATAAATCTAGACAATTCGCACTCTTTCGAAAGATTAACTTACGATACATTATAGACCTAAATGTAAAACACACAACTATGAACTCCTATAAGATAACATAGGAGAAACCCTAGGTGTCCTTGGGTGTGGCAGTCCCTTTTTTAAATATAACCCAAAAGGCATGATCCATAAAAGACACTGATAAACTGAACTTTATTAAAATGTAATGCTCTGTGGAAGACATTGTCAAGAAATTAGAAAACAAGCACAGGTTGGGAGAAAATGTTTGCAGAAGACCTACTTGGATAAAGGACTATGATCCAAAGTATACAAAGAACTATTAGAACTCAACAGTGAGAAAATAGCCTATTAAAAATTGGTCAAAGACCTCAACAGACACGTCTCCACACATGTACAGATGGCAAATAAGCATTTATTTAAAGAGGCTCCATATCATATGTGATCAGGAAAATGCAAATTAAAAGAAGCTCCCACTATGAGAGCTCCCACATCTATGAGAATGGTTAAAATCTGACAGCACCAAATACTTTGATGGTGGAAATACAAAACTCTATGGCCTGTTTGGGATAGTTTGGTGGTTTCTTATAAAGCTAAACATACTCTTACCAAAGGATCCAGTATCCAGGGTCCTTGGTATTTACCTAGAGAAATTGAAAACTTATGTCTGTTCAAAAACCAGCACATGCATGATGTTGGGTTTATTTTGTTTTGTTTGATCATGGATCTTTATAGTAGTTCTATTCCTAATTTCCAGACAGACCTTCAGTAGGCAGATGAATCTCTTCAGCAGATAAATGAATAAAGTAGTGCATCCAGACAATGGAATGAATATCCAGCATTTATTTTTTTAAATGTTTTTTTTTATTTATTTCTAGGAGAGAGAGAGAGAGAGAGATAGCGTGAGCAGGGGAGGGTCAGAGAGAGAGGGAATCACAGACCGAAACAGGCTCCAGGCTCTGAGCTGGCAGTCAGCACAGAGCCCGATGCGGGGCTCGAACCCACGAACCGCGAGATCATGACCTAAGCGAAAGTCGGATGCTCAACCGACTAAGCCACCCAGGCGCCCCGAATATCCAGTATTTAAAAGGAATGAGGTATCAGGGTTTGAAAAGACCTAGATGGACGCACCTTCCATACACATTAGTAAATGAAAGAAGCCAATTTGGAAAGGCTGTATATACTGTATGATTCCAACTCTGTGACATCCTGGAAAAGGCAAAGCCATGGAGACCAGCGGTGGTCAAGAGTGGAGGGAGGTAGCTGGGGGTGTGAGTGGGCAAAGCACATGGGATTTTGAAGGCAGTGACAATACTTTGTATGATGCTGTCGTGGTGAATGTATCATTTTGTATTTGTGGAAACCATAGAATGCACAACACCAAGAGTGAGCCCCAGGGCACTGTGCGTGATTATGATGTGTCAATGTTGGTTCATCAGCTGTAACAAATTTACCACTCTGGTGTGAGATGTTAGTAATTGTAGAGGTTATGCATATGTGGGGCAGGGGTATATGGGAAGTCTGTGTACCTTTCCCAGTTTCCCTGTGAACCTAAAACTGTTGTGGGGGAAGAGTGGAAGTCTTAAAGTGAATAGATCTTTGAACCCCCAAACTGTGGGCAGGGAGCAAGATGAAATAGGTCCATAAACTACTCAGTGAAAAATATGGCCCTATGGGAAAGCAAGTATGATTCAGGTAGCAGAACTCCACAAAGAATCATTGCTGTGGCTCCGCAGTGCCCCTTAAGGAAGAGGCAAGATGTTCCTGTCTGACTTTCAGAATTGCTATGGACTATTGGCTACAGTGGGTTTCCCGTTTCTCCTACCCACCCACCCACCCCCCTTTTCTTTCTATGATAAGCAGCCAGCAGTTTATGTTTTTTAAAGTTTATTATTTTTTAGTCTTTTCTACACCCAATGGGGTTCAGTCACAACCCCGAGATCAAGAGTCACGTGCTCTTCCTACAGCGCTAACCAGATGCCTCCCACGCATTTCTTAATATGAATGTCTCTTCTGAGTATTCTTTCCTCCTCTCACAATTATATGCTGATTGTGTGGCGAGTAAATAACTTATCTCTTTATTTCACACATCTTCAGATAGAGAGTACCATTCTGAAACCACACCAAAACAGTCTTTTCCAGATTGGACCTGACTTAGATGTTAAGGTTCTGGACATGGAACTTGAGTCTGACACTATCGTCACAAGATTTGGGCATGGTTTTAATAGACAGTGAACATTGAATACGTGGAGGTACATTCATAATTTGTGGCAGATTGATGTTTTAAAACATGGCCCCCAAATTCTTTGTCACTGTTGCATCCACTTTTTTCTTTAGGAGTAGAATACAAATGATGCTGTGTAATTTCCCAGTCTAGGCCATAAGGGGCCATACAGTTCTCCCCTGGTTATCTTTGCATGTTCTCTTTTGGGATATTCCCAGTTGGTATGCTTCCCTTGGAAACAAGCAGTTATGCTGTAACATGGAAGGGCTGCTTGGCTACTTGGAGATGCTCCTCTCAGCAGTCACCAGCTGCTCTCCGCCTTCTAGCCGTGTCAAGGAAGGCACCAGATGTGTGTATGAGTCCCCAGATGACTCCAGCCCTTTGCTTTTGGAGTCCCCTTGAGCTGTGTGAGTCTTCCCAGGTAAGGAAGGCCCTTATCATTGTAGGGCAGAGGCAAGCCATTCTTTCCCACTGTGTCTTGTCAAAATTCCTGATCTATGATCTCTTAAAATAACAGAATAGTGGTGGTTCCATACCAGCAGTTATCAAACATTTTGACTTCAGAACTCCTTTACACTCTAAAATTGAGCATCACAAAGTGCTTTATTTTATGAGCATTGCATCTATGAGTATTTGATGTATTAAAAAATAAGACATGTTTTAAATATTTATGATTTCATAATGTACCTAAAATGGTTACTTATGAATAACTATTTTTCTTAATTTTTAAAATTAATTTTTTAATTGTTTTTTTTATAAATAGTTTATTGTCAAGTTGGTTTCCAAACACACACAGTGCTCATCCCAACAAGTACCCTCCTCCATACCCATCACCCATGAATAACTATTTTTCAAAGTGATGATAAGAAAATGTGAGAAGTGAGAGTCTCTTCTTGACCAAACTTTAGTGAGTGTCCTGAACCTTCTCCTAGGTCCATCTGTGCACTTCCTTGTAAAATCCAGTTCTAGCAAGAACCATGCTAACTCAGCAAGAGCTCCCCATCCTCATTAGTGATCATTCTTCATACCTAGTTGGGTCCCTCATCCTCCACCATCCTTCAGGTTATTTCTAATCACCCTGGCCTAACTTCAGCAACGATTCTGTTAGGTCAGTTTGGTCAGAATCCCGCTTACCCCTGATCTTTCCTCTTAATAATTTTCCATCCACTGACCCCTATCCTGTTCCTCGGCTGTAAGTTCCCACTTGCCCTGCTTCTGCATTCAATTTTTTTCTGTAAGGTGTTTGTATGAAATATATATAGAAACTTTGGGTTCAGTGAGATACATAATTGGAAAAGAGAAGTATTTTCCGATAATTTGGGGTATTTGATACTTCATCAAAACTCAACATTTTTAGTTTCTTAAAAATTAGTTGCACCGTGGAGTATGAAGTTCTGTCAGTGAATCTTCCTGTTCTGTTACATTAAAGTCCGTTGATTTTTCTTGTGATTTGAATGGATAGTTTACCCATGCGCGACCTTGTGCCATCATGAGTTACCCATATGGGAACTAGTTCACTACATTGTACGTATTTTTCAAACGTTGGTCTATTTTATTATCTAGCATCAAGCGTCATGCACTAATAGTTATTGGTCATAGCAGAAAGGTTTGTAAATGTTGAGAAGCAGCCAACATCATGGTTCCCGGAATATATTTTCCAAATTTTTCTGTTACCTCAAGGACATTCTTAAAGAAAACTGGATTTTTTTCTTTCTCATGAGTATTTGGCAGTGAGGAATACAATGTTGGTGGCACTTGCTGCCACTGCTTTGATTTCTGCTAAGGTGCCAGCACATTTACCCACCATTATTTTATATCAATATAAATGTCAACATGATGAAAAGGTAAAAAATGAGAAAGGTAAAAAAAATATATATATATATATTAACAATAGTCTTGGCCCCACAGACTGTCTGAAAGCGTCTGGGGGTCTATCTGCAGTCTGGCAACCACATTTTGAGAACCGCTATTATGTATGACTATGTTTGGAGTGGTTTGTTATACTGAAAAAATAACTATAACATACTTATTCTCCTTTTCATTATTAGTTTCTCCAGTAGTCTAAACCCTTAACTGGGAAAATCCCAGGGTTCCAGTGTGCTTCAGAAATCGGCTTGCTTTTTCGCCAACTAGAACCTAACTAGACCTGGAGTGTGGGTCCTACCCTTGTTGCTTTTGAGCTATGTATTTGGGGTACTTCCTCAGCCTCTCCTAAGCCTCATTTCCAGTTGTTAAATGAGCTCATCAGATGCTTTTGTTACTAAATGTCAGTGGAAATTTTCTAACAGTCATGACTTACAAGGGCTGCTGAGAGCTCATAGTTATTTTGTACTTACTGTATACCGTGAAAGCTTTTTCATGGATTGAGTCACTTCATCTCCATTACAACTCTCTAAGGGAGCCTCTGTTCTTATTCTGTTTGTGGTTTATATGACATGAAGTATTCACTATCATTTCTGTTGGATTCTAGTTCAGTGTTATGCAATTTTTAGAGCTAACAGGAACCGTAGCCACTGCAGGCTTTGTGGCCTCCTCCAGAATTAACAATAGCCAAATTGTGTTCCTCCGGGTTCTGTATTACAGGCAGACAGATTTTCAGAATTATTGTGTTCCTCTGGGCAGAGAACTCACAATTAGAACACAATTATCTCCACACAGAAACCCAGTGTTGATGTTGCAGCTGACCCAGAGCAGCCAGCATAACGGAATCTGCCTTTGCTCTCAAATGTGGCCAAGTACTGATTTTAATGAATGTATAACACGATTTTGTCAAACGTTAATAGTTAGGATGGTAGACAGAGGCTGGGCCTTGACAGGAATGAAGACAAGCCCATGGTTTTGCAACTGTGAATAATGTTTATGAATTTTTTGAAGATTTTTAATTTTAATTTTATCTCCCTATTTTTACTCCTCCCATTTCTTTCCCCCTTCTCTTACTGTGGAAATTAACGCAGCAAATTTCATCCATTTGATTTCACCTCATGTACGGTTTTCGTTTATTTATTTTGAGAGAGACAGAGAAATTATGGATGGGGAAGGGGCAGAGAACAAGGAGGGGAGGGAGAATCCCAAGCAGGCTCTCCTCTCTGAGTACAAAGCCTGAAGTGGGGCTTGAACTTAACGAAACTGTGAGATCATGACCTGAGACTCAACTAACAGCCTCTCAACCTACAGAGCCACCCAGGTGCCCCTGTACAATCTTATTAGACATCAAATATTTCAGAATATAAGCATGACAATAATTAAGGACATGGTTTTATTATTAAGCTACTTAACTGCAGATCCCAAGATGAATCTGAAAACTCCCCCCCTCCCGCCCCCCAGTGCCGGGCCCCAGAGACCTATTAAATCAAAGTAAAATCATATCAGAACAATACTGACCTTTTTGCTTCTTAGTAGTCATTGTCCAAATTTAGAGCCACAAAAACTCAGAAATAAAAGAGGTGTTTATTTTCTCCTTTGTTTTGGCTCTCGTAACAATACAAAGGATTTAATTTCTGTTTATCACAGCTATATGTGTTGGTTTTCAGGAACCTCAAGAAAATGAAAATTTTGTTGCTACTATCAAATAAGAGTACATTGGACTATTAAAAAAAACTTAGCATTTGACAAGGGAAGGTAGATAATTTTAAAGTATATATGAGCATTGAATGAGGCCAGAGGTTTTAACTTTGCAACCCTGAAATCCCTCAGATTTAGTCTGGGAATTTGTATCAAAATGTGTCTCTACTCTTCCCCCATATGTAGTACAATGATGTTGGTATTAATGATTTGAGGGACTTTTTTTTTTTAAGGTTTATTTATTTGAGAGAGAGTGAGCAGGGGAGAGGCAGCACTGACAGCAGAGAGCCCAATGCAGGGCTTGAACTCAGGAACTGTGAGATCAAGACCTGAGCCAAAGTCAGATGCTTACTTGACTGAGCCACTGAGGAACTTCTGTTTTTTCTTTTAAATAAAATTCTAAAGTAGGAATTTTTTTTATCTGAAAATTTGGTCAGTAATAATGCACAAATTAGAAATGCAAAGGTTTCAAATCAAAGAAGAGCTATCCATTGAGAATGAAAGGGGTTTTTTTTTCAATTTGAAGGTTTTTTTTTTCTTTAAGAGATCAAAGATTTTAGGCAAATGCATAGCAAAGTGTTCTCAATTTGTATGAGCTTATGGTGGCTTGGTATAAATGCAGTTTTCCTAACATGACTTACAAATGCTTGTGAGGAAATCTCCAGCATGTCTACACTGCTTACCCCAAACCAGACTGGACTGCCAAAGCCAGTAAGGTTCCAAGTAAGAGAAGCCTGTGTCGTTAGTTCTCAACTGAGGTTCATGCAAATGGGAAATTCACATCTGGTGCAGTACTTTTATGCCAACCCCATTCATGTCCCCAGGTTGTACTTGGCACCTTTGAAGGCAACTTGTGTAGGTTCCCCCCACTTTGACATAAAAATTGGTGGCACAGCCCACACCCACTCCCCTGCCCCAAATGTTTGCATCCATGGGAGGTGGGGTCAGCCCTTGGTAGTCCTTTGAGTAGAAGAACCTTGAAGTGAGGGCCCAGGATTGCTCACTGTAGCAGCAGGGAGCAGAGCAGGTAGTGAGAAGAGATGTTCCACTGTCTGAATTTCTGGACCATTTAGCTCTCTGGAATTTTCCTTCCCCCCACCCCTCCCCTCCGAAAAACAGTTAAGGAATCAGATTTCATTAGTGAACTCTTATCTCGCTGTGTTTTTATGAACAAGCAGCCTGACCTCTGCATCAGCATGGGCAGCTTTGTCATTTCCTCTAGAAACAAAAAGTCCTGGATTTCCAGTGCAGTGCATAAATACAGATGGCTAGAATAGAGTTATTGGCCTAAGCTGTGTGTGTGTCTGTGTGTGTACATGCACAGTCGAGTTCATAAGGACTAGTGCATTTTACTTCTGTCAGAAAATGTCATTCTTTGTCCACAGAACAAAGCCAAGAATCATTGGTCAGTAAAAGTGCACAAGCATCTTTATAGATCACCTAACAGTATCTTTCTCCCTGTTTTCATTGTGTGGTGAAGAAAAGAACCTACCTCCTTAAAATTCTTTTTTTTGGGGGGAGGCGGGGAGAATGCAGATTGAAATTTTTCCATTTTTTAAAAGATTTTTTAAAACTTTTAAGTAATCTCTATACCCACCGTGGGGCTTGAATTTACAACCCTGAGACAGTCACATGCTCAACTGACTGAGTCTGCCAGGCACCAGAAAATTTTTCATTTTAAAAACATGGTTCTAATCTTTAAATTTCATATTAGTAAGAGAGTCCTGGCACTTAAAGGGCCTTCTCTTTACTGGTAGGCATTTTCTGGAGCTGGTCAGCCTGAGAAGCACAGTCCACCAGGAGGGATTGAGATTTCTTTTAACAACAGATCTCTACTTCTGGGTACCTCTTAATTTTTTTTGAACGCTTATTTATTTGAAAGAGACAGAGCATGAGCGGGGGTGGGGCAGAGAGAGAGGGAGACACAGACTCTGAAACAGGCTCCAGGCTCTGAGCTGTCAGCACAGAGCCCAATTCTGGGCTCCAACTCCTGAACCACGAGATCGTGACCTTACAGGAAGTCAGACGCTTGACCAACTGAGCCACCCAGGTGCACCAATGATAGTGCTTTTAATCTTAAATCCTCCTGTGTCCAGGCAGATGTTTTATTTATGGGGGTGTTAACAAAAGGCACAAAGAGGAGCTATGGAGGTTCTTTTAAATCCTGGGTTTGAAGTGTCTAAATGTAGTAACAACCCCAAAGCACCTTAAAAATCTATCCTTTTCTCTACTACTGGATTGGGCTTTTTTAAATCCTTTAAAAAAATTTTTTTAGCATTTATTTTGAAACACAAAGACAGAGCACCAGTGGGGGAGGAGCAGAGAGAGAGAGGAGACACAATGTGAAGTAGGCTCCAAGCTCTGAGTTGTCAGCACTGAGCCCGATATAGGGCTTGAACCCATCAACTGTGAGATTATGACCTGAGCCGAAGTTGGATGCTTAACTGACTGAGCTACCCAGGTGCCCCCAGATTGGGATTTTCCCCTTTTAAGTGTTTATTGTTTTTGAGAAAGTGCGAGCATGGGAGGGGCAGAGAGGGGACAGAGGACCTGACTGCAGGGAGCCACCCAGATGCCCCAGGATTTTCACTTTTAGATCATGGTCTCTGATTATGCGGATTTAAATCACTCCTCACGGTCCTGATAAAATACCATTTATTTGCGTTGTAAAGTGCTGATTGAGACCCAAAATTGTCAGTGTTTTTAAAGTCTAAGTTTTAAGATATATCGTTTTAAATGTTAATTTGGGAGAGGCAGAGAGAAGGAGAGAGCATTCCAAGCAGGCTTCATGGTGTTAATGCCGAGTCTGCGGTGGGGCTTGATCTCACTAGCCATGACCTGGGCCAAAATCAGAGTTGAGGCTTAATCAACTGAACCACCCAGCACCCCACACCCCCGCCTTTGGATTTTAATTTTTGCTTTTTGTTTTAAATTAACAGGATATAATTGTTCATATTGACTCTAGACATAAAGGTCTCTGGTCTTGGTGGGTACTTTGACTTTAGTGGGGATTTATTTTGGTTAGGAAGATAGGGGAATTAACCTCTTACACTCCATAGTGGTTTAGAATGTTTAGACCCACTTTCCTTTGTAGTTGCTATTTCCCCTTATCAAGGTCTTGGGGCGATCATATGGCTTCAAAGAATGTTCACCTTTTTTTTTTTTAATGTTTTATTTGTTTCTGAGAGATACAGCGTGAGCAGGGGAGGGTCAGAAAGAGAGGGAGACAGAATCTGAAACAGGCTCTAGGCTCTGAGCTAGCTGTCTGCCTATGCGGGGCTCGAACCCACAAACCGTGAGATCATGACCTGAGTTGAGGTCAGATGCTTAGTGAAGTCTGATGCTTAAGGGACTGAGCCACCCAGGCGTCCTTTCAACTTCCTGTTTTATTTCTGTAATCAAGACCAAGTTGCTCCCCTCTTCAAGTGGCCCATTTTCTCTTTTTAAGTCATTAAAAAGCTGCTTTCCTGCCCTCTGCCTACCCAGCAGCTGCCCCCTCGGCTATGGCCCTCCAGCCCTGGCAGGCGCGTGCGCCCGGTCGGCCCCCCGCAGGGCCCAGGGCCCATCCGCCTGAGGCCGGAAGCGGAAGTGCGGCGTTATGGCGCGAGCTGAGGACCGCCTTGTATCCCTTGGCGGCTTTCCCCACCTGGCTCCAACCCAGGTGCGATCCGCGGGTCCAAGAGAGCTGTGTGGGGTTGGGGAAGGTTCAGGGACACGGTTCCCAGCGCCAGCCGCTCCGGGCCGTGGCACCTCCCGATGGCTTCGCGGGTGTCCGCGCCCAGGGCTCCCAGCCGTCCGGGCCTTTTCGCCCAGGGCCCCGACCCACTTCCATGCGTGGCTCCTCGCGTTCCGGCCACTCGGGACGTCGGGCCCAGGGCGGTGGCCCATCGAGGGATGCGCTCAGATGGGTCGGCGAGGCCTTTACCAGTCCCCGTACGCCTCTTTAAAATTCTCCCCCCAGTTTGTTTTTCCACGAGAAATTGCCCTTTTCCTGTACCTCACTCTGCTGCGTTAACATCATCCTGAAGTACTCCTAGGCTCACTCGAAGCCACCTCGGCTTAGGCTTAGAGTTGTGATTATGCAGCTGCACTCCAGTCCCCTGTGGACGGACGTTTGAACTCCATGGGGTTGTGCATGTTTCTTCTCATATCTCGACCAGGGTCCTGTGCAATATTCCTAGATCTTGCCAACCGCCGGGTCACAGTGTTTATTTTGTATAAGCGAGCTGCAGACCTTTCTTGGTTTTGAAACATTCACCTGTAAATTCTTTAGGATGTTTACAAAGTGGTCCTATCATCTATGCATAATGACAGGTTTATTTTTCCTCTAGTCTTTTAAGCTGTTTTGTCTTCCTATCTTTGTTTCCCCATCCCCACCCCCTATCTCTCTCCAGCCACAGTACAGGACCCTGGCTAAGACTTCCAAACTTGATTGCAGGAGTCACCTTGGTTTTTTACATGTCTCAAAATAAAGACCTTCAGCTTATGCATCTAAGTTAGATGTTTGCTCTACGTTTCTGATAATATTTTCTGGTTAAAAACATTCCCTTCTATTTCTTTGTTTACTCAGGTTGTTTTTTATAATAGGTTAATTGACATGTAATTCACATGGAACTCATCCATTAAAAATGTACAATTCAGTGTATTTTAGTAATATTTCCAGAGCTCTGCAAACATCATAATCTAATTTTAGAACTTCTGTGTTACCCTAAAAAGAAAAGAAGACAAACCCATTAGAATTCACTCCCCATTCCTCCCTACCCTCTAGACTCAGGTAACCAGTAATCGTTTTTTTAATTTTGTCCATTCTGGATATTTCATATAAATGGAATCATCCAATATGTGGCCTTTTGCCTTTTCTTACACTTACCATAATGTTTTCAAGGTTCGTGTGCAGTGTAGCTTACATCAGTATTTAATTCCTTTTTGTGGCTAAGTAATATTCCATTATATGACTATCACATTTTATTTTCCACTCCTCATTTGATGAACATTTGGGTTATCTCCACGTTGGGGATATTATAAATAATTCTGCTATGAACATTCATGTACAAGTTTTTGTGTGGATTTATGTTTTCATTTCTCTTGAAAATATAACTAGAAGTAGAATGACTGGTTCATATGATAACTGTGTATTTAATGTTTGAAGAACTGCAGACTGTTTTCTAAACAAGCTTACACCATTATACTTAATCCATCAGCAAATGTGAGTTCTGATTTTTCCATTTCCTCACTAATTGTTATTTTTCTGTTTATAACCATCAAAATGGGTCTCAGGTGACGTTCCATTGTGGGTTTGAGGTTTTTATTTTTACTTTTTAAAAATGTATTTATTTTTAAATGTTTATTTTTGAAAGAGAGATAAGAGGTTGATGGGAGACAGAGAATCCCAAGCAGGCTTTGCACTGACAACAGAGACCCCAGTGTGGGTCCTGAACTCACCAAGAGATCATGAACTATGAGATCATGACCTGGGCTGAAGTTCGCCACACACAGGTGCCCCATTTCGTTGTGGTTTTGATTTTGCATTTCTGTAGTGGCTGATGATAGGCATGTTTTCATGTGCTTCGTGGCCATTTTACTTTAGACAAATTTGCATTCAGATCTTTTGCCCTTTTTTTTTTTAACTTGAGTTGTGTTTTTTTATAGAGTTGATTAAGATTATTTTTAAGTTATGTGAGATGTTGAGTATTACAAAACACTTTTACTGTGTCATTGAGGTGATCACACTGTTTTATCCTTTGATCTGTTAATAAAATAAATTATATTAATTTTCTTTTTTAAGTTTATTTTGAGAGATAGTGAGCATGAGCTGGGGAAGGGCAGAGAGAATCTCAAGCAGGCTCCACATTGTCAGCACAGAGCCCATTCCGGACTTAAATTCACTAATTGAGTCCTGAGAGTATGACCTGAGCTGAAATTAAGAGAGGGACTCTTAACTGACTAAGCCACCCAGGCACCCCTATATTAATTGATTTTCTAATAAGCCTCTCTGGTATTCGTGGGATAAACTCAACTTGGTTCTGATGTATTAATGTCCTCACTTACTGATATATTTGGCTTGAACTTTAGATTATTAACATTTGTGTTTGTTAATGACATTTGCCTGTTATTTTATTTCTTATGGCTGTGTCACATTTGCTGTCCACATTCTGCCTGTCACAAAGAACTTTCTTCTTCCTTCTATACCCTTAATCAAGGTAATCCCTTTCATAAGTCACACCATTTTGTAAATTTGTTACAAAAGAGGCATGTCCACCTCCTTGTTCCTCCCCTGTGGTCATTGCACAAGGTATTGTAATAGAATAATCAAAATACAAACATAATGTTTTATATCATGCATAATTCTGTAGTTTTGCATGATGGCAAAATTCATAAATAAAACCTTCCAAATATGTAACACTTCCTTATAGATTCAATAAGTTATTATCTCCGCTAATGTTTAGGAATACACAAATATGTGACCAAATACACTGAAGTATAGTTTAAGTGACCAAAGCCTGTATAAATTTGTCTAATCCCTGGAAAGTTTTGAGTCAGATTGGATTTCTCTCTTCTTTGAATGGCAGAAATGACTTACACAACCCCAGCTTGCTATTTTCTTGTGGGGAAATTTAAACACCTAGTTCTTTATTTTGTTTTTGTTTTTGTTTTCTTTTCTTTTTGTATTGTTTTGTGTAAGGAATCTACCCTGGAAGTGAATTATTGGGGCTGGGGAAACCTAGAATCTCTCTGAGAAGGCAGCAACAGCTCCAGATTATTTGAGGGTTTTCTGTATTTTTAAAAAAATATTTTGAGAAAGAATGAGAGAGTACGTATATGCAACAGTGAGAGAGGAGCAGAGAAAGAGAGAGAATCCTAAGCAGGCTCGTCCTTGTCAGTACAGAGGCTGAATCAGGGCTCTATCTTCTGAACTGTAAGATTGTGACCTGAGGCAAAATCAAGAGTCAGTCATTTAATCAATTGAGTCACTCAGGCACCCGTGCATTTTTTTACTGTGATAAAATATATATAACATAAAATTTGCCATTGTAACCATTTTTAAACATAAAATTCAGGGGTGTTAATCACATTCACACTGTGATGCAACCATTCCCGTCTACTTCATTTTTTGTAATTTTAGGACTACTCGGTTTGTTTATTTCTGTAGAGTCATTTTTTTATAAGTTTTATTTCTCCAGAAATTGATCTGTTTCCTGTGAGGTTTTTTTTTTATTTTTTTAATGTTTATTTTTGAAAGAGAGAGACAGACAGACAGACAGACAGTGTGAGTAGGGAAGGGGTAAAGAGGGAGACACAGAATCCAAAGTAGGCTCCAGGCTCTGAGGTGTCAGCACAGAGCCCAATGCGGGGCTCAAATCCACGAACTGTGAGATCATGACCTGAGCTGAAGTTAGACGCTTAACTGACTGAGCCACCCAGGCACCCCTGTTTCCTGTGAGTTTTGATCTTGATTGGCATAAAGTTAATCATAATAGCTTACATGTTTAATTTCTACGGCATCTGTAATTCTGGTTTATTTTTTCTTAATATTCTTTGAGCCTCCTCTCTTCTTGAATAATCTTGCATAACTTTTTCCTATTTTATCAGTTTCAAAGAATCAGATTTTTTTTTTTTTGATTGACTAGTTTCTACTTTTTGTTTTCTGGTTCAGTCTTCATTTATTTTGGGATTTTTTTTCTCTAAAATCTTCAACTGGGAACTTAGATTAATTTTTAGCTTCATTTTTTTTCCTCTAAGTATATGAAGTTCCCTTTTTTTTACTAAGGCCTACATTGGCTGCAGGTTACTTACAAGTTTTGGTACTTAGAACTGATCCATAACGATAGTATTATGTATATTCTAACTTCCGATTTAATTTATTAATTATATATTTTATTCATGAATTCTTCATAAAGGCAATGGTCTCTAAACTCCAAGTGTATGGCTTTTTTCTTTTAGATTGAACCAAACGAAAATGGTAATTTTCTACCATTTTTTTTTAACCTACTGAAATGGCTCTGTCATGTGGCTCAACATTATAGTTTTCTTGTGTTATACAACTTAATTTTATCTTAGGGAGCATATCTACATATAAATTCTTTGAAAACTTTAAGACTAGATGTATGGTATAGAAAGAGAGTTAGTTTTTTGGTTTGTTTTTTTTTTTTACAAATAGTTTATTGTCAAGTTGGTTTCCATATGACACCCACTGCTCATCCCCGCAAGTGCCCTCCTCCATGCCCATCTCCCTCCTCCTCCCCCACAGCCATGAGTCCTCAGTTTGTTTTCAGCATTCAAGAGTCTCTCATGGTTTTCCTGAAAAGAGAGCTAGTTTTTGTGAAAACTCCACATGTGCTTGAAAGAAATATGTGTATTCTTCCTTTATTGAGTGAAGGGTCTGTGTTTTAGGTTTACCTTGTTCATTTTACTATTCAAATCTTTATATATCCTTTGTGCCCCCTCTGATTTCTGCATCGCTGACAGTGGTATGTTAAAGTCTCTCATGCTGTTGGTTATTTGTCTATTTCTCCTTTAATTCTGTTAGCTTTTATAAGGCTAGGAGTGAACACAACTTCAGAATCTATCTTCCTAGTGAATTGAACCTTATATACTAATGTAGTTGCCTTTTGGAATGTCTTTTGTTTTCAAATGTGTGAGGGGGTGTGAGAAAATGATCTAGTTTCATTCTTCTGCATGTTGCTGTCCAATTATCCCAACACCATCTGTTAAAAAGGCTGTCTTTTTTCCATTGGATATTCTTTCCTGCTTTGTCAAAGATCAGTTGGCTGTATACTTTTGGGTCCACTTCTGAGTTCTCAATTCTGTTCCATTGGTCTATGTGTCTGTTTTTGTGCCAATACCATACTGTCTTGATGATGACAGCTTTGTAGTAGAGGCTAAAGTCTGGGATGGTGATCCCTCCCGTTTTGGTTTTATTTTTCAGGATTACTTTGGCTATTCGGGGTCTTTTGTGGTTCCATACAAATTTTTGGATAGTTTGTTCTAGTTTTGAGAAGTATGCTGGTGCAATTTTGATTGGAATTGCATTGAATGTGTAGAGTGCCTTAGGTAGTAATGACATCTTAACTATATTTATTCTTCCTATCCATGAGCATGGAATGTTTTTCCATTTCTTTGTGTCTTCTTCAATTTCCTTCATAAGTTTTCTATAGTTTTCATCATACAGATCTCTTGTATCCTTGGTTAGGTTTATTCCGAGGTATTTTATGGTTTTTGTGCAATTGTGAATGGGATCAGTTTCTTGATTTCTCTTTCTGTTGCTTCATTGTTGGTGTATAAAAATGCAACTGATTTCTGTACTTTGATTTTGTACCCTGCAACTTGGCTGAATTCTTGAATCAGTTCTAGTAGGCTTCTGGTGGAGTCTGTTGGGTTTTCGATGTAGAGTATCATGTCATCTGCGAAGAGTGAAAGTTTGACTTCTTCTTTGCCAATCTGATGCCTTTGATTTCCTTTTTTTTGTCTGATGGCTGATGCCAAGACTTCCAGCACTATGTTAAACAACAGTGGTGAGAGTGGGCATCCCTGTCGTGTTCCTCATCTCAGGGGGAAAGCTCTCAGGTTTTCCCCATTGAGGATGATGTTAGCTGAGGGCTTCTCATAGATGGCTTTTATGATGTTTAAGTAAGTTCCTTCTATCCCGACTTTCTCGAGGGTCTTTATTAAGAAGGGATGCTGTATTTTGTCAAATGCTTTTTTCTGTATCTATAGACAGGATCATATGGTTTTTATCTTTTCTTTTGTTAACGTGATATATCGCATTGATTGATTTGTGAATATTGAACCAGCACTGTAACCCAGGAATGAATCCTACTTCATCTTGGTGGATAATTCTTTTTATGTGCTGTTGAATTCGATTTGCAAATATCTTGTTGAGGATTTTTGCATCCATATTCATCAAGGATATTGGCCTGTAGTTCTCTTTTTTTGCTGGATCCCTGTCTTGCTTTGGAATCAAAGTGATGCTGGCTTCGTAAAATGAGTCCGGAAGTTTTCCTTTGATTTCTCTTTTTTGGAATAGCTTCAGAAGGATGGGTATTAATTCTGTTTTAAACCTCTGTTAGAATTCCCCAGGGAAGCCATCAGGCCCAGGGCTCTTATTTGTTGGGAGATTTTTGATAACTGATTCAATTTCTTCACTAGTTTTGGGTCTGTTCAGATTTTCTGTCTTTTCCTGTGTGAGTTTTGGTAGTGAGTATGTGTTTAGGAATTTGTCCATTTCTTCTAAATTGTCTAGTTTGTTGGCATGTAAATTTTCATAGTAATCCCTGGTAATTGCTTGTATTTCTGAGGGGTTGGTTGTAATCAGTCCATTTTCATTCATGATTTTGTCTATTTGAGTGCTGTCTCTATTCTTTTTGAGAAGCCTGGCTAGAGATTTGTCAATTTTATTTTTATTTTTTTCAAATAACCAACTCTTGGTTTTGTTGATCTGTTCAACTGTTTCTTTCAGCCCTGATATTTATTATTTATCTTCTCCTACTGGGTTTGGGGTGCTCCTGTTGCTCTCCCTCTAGTTCCTTTAGGTACGCTGTTAGATTTTGTACTTGCGCTGTTTCTAATTTCTTGAAATAGGGCCTGGAGTGCAATGTACTTTCCTCTTAGGACTGTCTTTGCCGCATCCCATAGAGTTTGGATTGTTGTAATTTTGTTTTCTTTTGTTTCCATATATTTTTTAAATTTCTTGTCTAATTTCCTGATTGGCCCATTCATTCTTTAGCAGGGTGTTCTTTTTTTAAAAATATTTTTTTTATTTATTTCTAGGAGAGAGAGAGAGACAGCGTGAGCAGGGGAGGGTCAGAGAGAGAGGGAGATACAGACTCTGAAATAGGCTCCAGGCTCTGAGCTGGCAGTCAGCACAGAGCCCGACGTGGGGCTTGAACCCACGAACCGCGAGATCATGACCCAAGCGAAAGTCGGACGCTTAACTGACTAAGCCACCCAGGCGCCCCAATTTAGCAGGGTGTTCTTTAACCTCCATGCTTTTGGAGGTTTTTCAGCCTTCTTCCTGTGACTGATTTCAAGTTTCATAGCATTGTGATCTGAAAGTGTGCATGGTATGATCTCAATTCTTTTATATTTATTGAGGGCTGCTTTATGTCTCAGTATGTGATCTATCTTGGAGAATGTGCCACGTACACTTGAGAGGAAAGTGAATTCCATGGCCTCAGCATGTAGAGTTCTAAATATATCTGTCAAATCCATCTGGTCCAATGTGTCATTCAATTGCATTCTTTCTTTAGTGATTTTCTGTCTGGTTGATCTATCTATTGCTATAAGTAAAGTATTAACGTCCCCTGCTTTTAGCACATTCTTATCCATAAGATTGTTTCCGTTTGTGATTAATTATTCAGTTCATAGAGATTTATAATTGTTAGCTCTTCCTGATGTATGGAGCCTGCAATTATTATATAATGCCCTTCTTCATGCCTTGTTACTATCTTTAATTTAAAGCCCAGTTTGTTTGGGGGCGCCTGGGTGGCTTAGTCAGTTAAGCGTCCGACTTTCGCTTAGGTCATGATCTCGCGGTTCGTGGGTTCGAGCCCCGCGTCGGGCTCTGTGCTGACTGCCAGCTCAGAGCCTGGAGCCTCTTTCAGTCTGTAACTCCCTCTCTCTCTGACCCTCCCCTGTTCATGCTGTCTCTCTCTCTCTCCTAGAAATAAATAAAACATTAAAAAAAAAAAGCCCAGTTTGTTTGATATAAGTATAGCTACTCCAGCTTTCTTTTGACTTCTAGTAGCATGATATACATTTCTCCATCCCCTCATTTTTAATCTGAAGGTATCCTCCGGTGTAAAATGAGTTTCTTATAGACAGCAAATAGATGGATTTGGTTTTTTTATCCTTTCTGCTACCCTATGTTTTTTTTATTGGGGCATTTAGTCCATTTACATTCAGCGTTATTATTGAAAAATATGGGTTTAGAGTCATTCTGTCCTTTGTAGGATTCATGCTTATGGTGGTGTCTCTGGTACCTTGTGTTCCTTGCAACATTTCCCTCATAGAGTCCCCCTCAGGATTTCTTGTAGGGCTGGTTTAGTGGTGACGAATTTTTCCAATTTTTGTTTATTTGGAAACACTTTTATCTCTCCTTCTATTCTGAATGACAGGCTTGCTGGATAGAGGATTCTTGGCTGCATATTTTTTCTGTTCATCACATTGAAGATTTCCTGCCATTCCTTTCTAGCCTGCCAAGTTTCAGTAGATAGGTCTGTCACCACTCTGATAGGTTTCCCTTTGTATGTTAGGGCCCTTTTATCCCGAGCTTCTTTCAGAATTCTCTTCTTGTCCTTATATTTTGCCAGTTTCACTATATGTTGTACAGAAGATCGATTCAAGTTAAGTCTGAGGGGAATTCTTTGTGCCTCTTGGATTTCAATGTCTATTTCCTTCCCCAGATTGGGGAAGTTCTCTGCTATAATTTGTTCAAGGACTCCTGTGCCTTTCCCTCATTCTTCCTCTTCTGGAATTCCTATGATAAGGATATTGTTCTGTTTGATTGTATCGCTGACCTCTCAAACTCTCCTTTTATGTTCCTGGATCAGTTTATCTCTCATTTTCTCAGCTTCCTCTCTTTCTATAATTGTGTCTTCTAAATCACTTATTCTCCTTTCTTCCTCTTTAATCTGTGCATTGGATGCCTCCATTTTATTATGTATCTCATTTATAGCATTTTTAAATTTATCACAACTATTTTTAAGCTCCATAGTCTTTGTAGCAATAGTTTCTCTGACGTCTTCCATGCCTTTTTCAAGCCCAGGGGTATATTTTATGACTATTGTTCCAAATTCTTTTTCAGTTATGTTGCTTATATCTGTTTTGAGCAGTTCTTTAGCTCTCATTTCTTCCTGGAATTTCTTTGGAGGAGAGTTCTTGCATTTTGTCGTTTTGTTAGCTTTCTATCTCTTCTTAGGTTTTGGTTTTTTTAATTTATTTATTTCTAGGAGAGAGAGAGAGAGAGACAGCGTGAGCAGGGGAGGGTCAGAGAGAGAGGGAGACACAGACTCCGAAATAGGCTCCAGGCTCTGAGCTGGCAGTCAGCACAGAGTCCGACGTGGGGCTCGAACCCACAAACCGCGAGATCATGACCTAAGCAAAAGTCGGACGCCCAACCGACTAAGCCACCAAGGCGCCCCTATCTCTTCTTAGTTTTAAAAGCTTGTTATGCATTCTGCACCTGAGGGTGCTGCTGTATTAAAGAGGGCTCTTTGACTGTCCAGGGCCTGTCCATTCAGGAAGTGTTCTTTGAATGGTGTCTCTTGGTTTCTCTTGTTGAGACTTTGGTTATTTTATTTCCCTACTCGCAGTGGTATTTGGGACTCTCCACCATGTGTACTTTGACTTCTTCCTTGAGGTAGCCTTATGAGATTGCCTGCCCATAGTACTCTGTCTCTTTCTCTATCCAAACTCCTCTGGCCCAGTGTCCTTTGACTTCAGGCCTTCCCTTTTTGAGAAATGGGTGCAAGCGAAATCCATGGAGCTCCCTACTTCTCCGCCATCTTGCCTCTCTCTTCTCCACTTCTCCTTTACCCATTCATCATTTGATGGACATTTGAGCTCTTTCCATAATTTGACTCTTGTAGGTAATGCTGGTATAAACATTGGGGTGCATGTATCTCTTCAAATCTGTATTTTGTATCCTTTGGGTAAATACATAGTAATGTAGTTTCTGAATCATAAGGCTAATTAAGGTCTTTATTCCCTCCTCGAGAAATACAAGGAGCAAAAAACTGCAATTACCTCCCTCCCAGTTTACGTATTTTTCTTATTCTGTATTAGGATTCTATCTTGTTCTTCCATCACACAAATTAGATACTACTATTACCATTTTATATATTATATTATCAAGGTTCATTTAGTTTTACCCATTTGATTTTTGTTCATTCTACTTTTTTTTAACGTATTAGGTGTACAAATTCCTATTTCCTGGAATACTGAGAATTTACTTTAGTGATGATTTTTTGATGGGTAAAGTCTCTCAGGTCTTTACTTAAAAATGTCTTTGGGGTGCCTGGGTGGCTCAGTCAGTGAAGCGTCCAACCCTTGATTTCTGGTCAGGTCATGATCTCATGGTTGGTGAGTTTGAGCCCAGCTAACAGTGTAGAGCCTGCTTGGGATATTCTCTCTCTCTCTCTCTGCCCCTCCACTGCTTGCGCACCTGTGTGCACATTCTCTCTCTCTCTCTCTCTCTCTCTCTCTTTCATAAATAAACACTTAAAAATGTCTTTATCCTTTTTTTACATTTTTAAGCTTTTAATGTGGAAATTTTGAAGCATACACAAAAATAGTATAGTGCATCCTCTAGTCATCAACACTCAGCTGTGACAATTCCCAATATTTTACCAATCTTGGATCATCTTGGCCTGACTGTATAATAAACTATCCAATGTGGCTATTTACATTTTTTTAAGATTTTTTTTTTTAGTAATCTCTACACCTAACGTGGGGCTCAAACTTGCAACCCCAAGATCCAGAGTCACCAACAGACCCAGCAGGGCACCCCATGACTATTTAAATTTAAGTTAAAATATCAGTTACTTGAATCACACTAGTCTCATTTCAAGTGCTTAAAGCCATATGTGACTGGTGGCTACTGCATTAGTGTAGGTAATCGTGTTGGACAATTCTAGTAGCCTGTCCACCTGTTTTTTCTTATTTCTGGAGGGTTTTTACTTTTTTTATTTTTTGAATGTTTTATTTATTTCTGAGAGAGAGAGAGAGAGAGAGAGAGAGAGAGAGCATGAGCAAGGGAGGGTCAGAGAGAGAGGGAGACACAGAGTCTGAAACAGGCTCCAGGCTCTGAGATAGCTGTCAGCACAGATCCTGATGCGGGGCTTGAACCCATGAACCGTGAGATCATGACCTGAGTCGAAGTTGGACGCTTAACTGACTGAGCCACCCAGGTGCCCCAATTTTTACTTAAAGTGAATTCCAGAAATCATGTCCTTTCATCAGTAGTATGCGTCTATAACTAGTACATAGCCACCATACCCTTTTCTCATCTGGGAAACTCCAAAGTTCTCTGATTGTCTCCAGAATATCTTTTTACAGTTGGTTTAATTAAATCAGGATCCTATTAGGGTTACCACATTGTTTTAAAAATATAAACTCAGGTTAGTTAACATATAGCGTAGTATTGGTTTCAGGGGCAGAATTTAGTGATTCGTCACTTATACTTAGATCAGTGCCCCCTGTAATACCCATTACCCATTAGCCCATCCCCCAAATCATTTCCCCTCCAGTAACCCTCAGTTAGTTCTCTATAGTTAAGAGTCTCTTCTGGGGCGCCTGGGTGGCTTAGTCGGTTAAGCGTCCGACTTTCGCTTGGGTCATGATCTCGCGGTTCGTGGGTTCGAGCCCCGCGTCGGGCTCTGTGCTGACTGCCAGCTCAGATACTGGAGCCTGTTTCAGTCTATGACTCCGTCTCTCTCTGACCCTCCCCTGCTCACGCTGTCTCTCTCTCTCTCCTAGAAATAAATAAAACATTTAAAAAAAAATAAAAAAAAAAGTCTCTTATAGTTTGTTTCCTCTTTTTATCTTTTTTTTCCCCCCTTCCTTCTCCTATGTTCATTTGTTCTGTTTCTTAAATTCCACATAGAAGGGAAATCATATTACTGTCTTTCTTTTGACTGACTGATTTCACTTAGCATTATGCCCTACTTCCATCCATGTTGTTGCAAATGGAAAGATTTCAATTTTTTTTGATCACCAAGTAATATTCCAGTGTATAAATATACCACATCTTCTTTATCCATTCATCAGTCAATGGACATTGAGTTCTTTTCCATAATTTGTCTCTTGTCGATAGTGCTGCTATAAACATTGAGGTGCATGTGCCCCTTTGAATCACCATTTTTGTATCCCTTGGATAAATACCTAGTAGTGCAATTGCTGGGTCATAGGGTAGTTCTATTTATAATTTTTTGAGGAACCTCCATACTGTTCTCCAGAGTGGCTGCACCAGTTTGCATTCCCACCAGCGGTGCAAAAGGATTCCCCCTTCTCCGCCAGGGGCTACTTTTCTCCTTGCCAGTACCCATCTAATACTCATCTAATACTAATACTCATCTACTCATCTAATACCCAGCCTGTGCTCAGTTCCCCCTAAATGTCTCAAAATATGTTTCTACAGTTGGTGTTGTGGGAATCGTAATGGAAGGTCCACACGCTTCAGTGAGCCATTAC
The DNA here is from genome assembly GCA_017311185.1 of Proteles cristata cristata. Lineage (NCBI taxonomy): Eukaryota > Metazoa > Chordata > Mammalia > Carnivora > Hyaenidae > Proteles > Proteles cristata. The sequence goes on from JAESUZ010003374.1 coordinate 89,394, forward strand.
GTGTCCTTCCCGTCTGTCCCCCAGACTGGGTTTGGCTTCTTGTATCTTCATGATGTTAACATTTCCCTCAGTCTCTTTCTCCTGTAAACTGCTAATTAGATGAAGGGATTTGTCAGGGTTTTTTTTTTTTTTTAATATTTTTATTTATTTCTTGGACGGAGAGAGAGAGAGACAGCGTGAGCAGGGGAGGGTCAGAGAGAGAGGGAGTCACAGACTCTGAAACAGGCTCCAGGCTCTGAGCTGGCAGTCAGCACAGAGCCCGACCCAGGGCTCGAACCCACGAACCGCGAGATCATGACCTAAGCGAAAGCCGGACGCTTAACCGACTAAGCCACCCAGGCGCCCCATTGTCAGGGGTTTTTTTGACAAGAATACTTTATAGGTGGTGCTGTTTCTTCTTACATCGTATCAGAACTTATGTGCTATCCAGACACCTTTGTGATGTTAAGATTTATCACTTGGTTCCAGTGTCAGCTTGATTCTTCCTTCATAAAGGTTCTCAGCTTATGTATACAGTCTTCAATTATCACCCTAGTTAATAAGATTCCTTATTAATTGCAAAAGGAGAAAATGATAACTTCATGGAAAAACCTGTGGCATGCATTTAACCAAGTGATCATGGTTCTCAGCAGTGAGACAGACTGGCATCATATGCCTCCTAAGGTGGCACACTAAGGAGGACATGCATCGGTTAGGTGATCCTTCATGCAAGATTGCACTTCCTGAATCTGATCCTGAGAAAACATCAGAAAACCCAAAATTGAAATAGAATCTGTCAAATATTGGACCTGGACTCTTTGTATCTTGAAAGATGAAGAAAGGCTGAGGGATAGGTACAGATCAAAGAAGCATAAAGAACCATGGTTTGAGGGCATGATGCCATAGGGGAAATTTAAAAAGTGATTGCTCTAGAGGCACCTGGCTGCTCAGTCAGTTGAGCAGCCAACTCTTGATTTTGGGTCAGGTCATGATCTCACAGTTCCTGAGATGGAGCCCAACTGTGCTGACAGTGAAGGGCCTGCTCTGGATTCTCTGTCTCCCTCCCCCACCCCTACACCCTCGCCGCAATAAATAAATACACTCAAAAAAAAAAAAAAAACCTGATTTCTAGAGCGCCTGGGTGGCTCAGTCAGTTAAGTGTCCAACTTAGGCTCAGATCATTATCTCACGGTTCATGATCTTGTGGTTTTGAGCCTCGCATGGTGCTCTGTGCTGACACCTCAGAGCCTGGAGCCTGCTGTGGATTCTGTGTCTCTCGCTCTCTCTGCCCACCCCTGCTTGCGCTCTGTATCTCTCTGTCTGTCTCTCAAAAATGGGCAAATGTTAAAAAAATTAAACAAAAAGTGATTGCTGTAAACGACACTATTGGACCATAATAGTGTATGTTCCATAATAATATTAAATCCAAGTTTAAATGTTTCTGATTTTGATCATTGTGGTTATGTTAGAGAATGTCCAAGTCTTTGGTCACTCTGAAGTATATAGGAGAAAAGGGTCATGACATCTGATGTTTCTTCTCACATAAATTCTTCTCAATAACATTCTTGCTGAAACGCAGAGGGGGTGTAAGGGTGGGGAGGGGTGGAGAGAGAAGACAAATTTTAATGGCAAAGAGTCTGTGGAAGTTTATCATATTCACACAAATCATCTTTTCTTTTAGTTTGAAAGTTTTTTCAAAATTGAAAGTTAAAAGTAAACATCCCCATTTTCTTTTCCCCTAATAATTGAGTAACCACTGACTGTGATTGCTTAGATCCATTAATTTACTAGTGGTTGCAAAATGGTGACTTTAGGACTCTAACATTTCTTTATAATGAACCCAGCTTATAAAGCATGTACGATTCTTGCATAAAGAAGAACTCTTACCCATCACAACAACTTGGAAATCATAAAATATTGTTCATAAAGGAGAGAGGGACACATGCCTGATTTGTGCTTCCTCTGAATTTTCAGAATTATGACTTGATATCCTGGTGTTTTCCAATACTGACCATTAAGGTTTGGCTTGGCTTTTTTTTTTTTATCATTATGAACTCATGATTTTGTTTTACATTTGATGATTTCAATTGACTACAGTCATTATTTCCTAAATTGTTCCTTTTTTAAAGATTTTACATTTTTGAGTAATCTGTACATACAGGGTGGCGCTCGAACTCACAACCCTGAGATCAAGTCACATGCTCTTCTGACTAAGCCAGCCAGGGGTCCCTAAATTATTCCATCTTAAGCCAGGGGGAGCTCCTTTAAGTTTTCTCCTGTGTCTTTTTGACCCAACCCCATTAGCGTTTGCTGGGATTCTTGCTTCCTGCTATAAAATATTCCACCCGAGTGGCTCAGTAGGTTAAGCGTCCGACTTTGGCTTAGGTCATGATCTCACTATTCGTGAGCTGGAGGCCCACATCAGGCCCCGTGCTGACAGCTCAGAGCCTGGAGCCTGCTTCAGATTCTGTCTGTGTGTTTCTGTCTGTCTCTCTCTGCCCCTCCCCCACTCACACTGTCTCTCCCTCTCTCTTCCAAATAAATAAATAAATATTAAAAAATAATTTTAAAAAGATGTTCGAGACTCACCTTGAGCATTACATGTTCTACACAAGACTCAGCTATTTCCCAGATGAGCCTTGGTTTCTTTCACGGACAAATGACATTTAGAGGCATTCTGGTATTAGGGGGCCTCCATCGCTCCTTGCAATGCCTATTGGCTCTAGACATTTTTAGTAGTTTAGCCTAGAAAAATGATTAAAAAGAAAAAAGGATGTATTAGATTCCTAATTCCTAGATGTTCTTGGATAGGGAAATAAAATCTTTTCTTTTTTTTTTTTTTAAATTTTTAATGTTTTTTTATTTATTTCTAGGAGAGAGAGAGACAGCGTGAGCAGGGGAGGGTCAGAGAGAGAGGGACAGAATCTGAAGCAGGCTCCAGGCTCTGAGCTGGCAGTCAGCACAGAGCCTGATGCGGGGCTCGAACCCACGAACCGCGAGATCATGACCTAAGCGAAAGTCAGACGCTTAACCGACTAAGCCACCCAGGCGCCCCTAAAATCTTAACAGTGAACTGTACTGTGGGTATGTATATGTGCATGTGTGTGTGGCGGGGGGAGTCCCTCTGAAGCTAGTATGAGGAAGTTTCTGGGTTGTGAGTGTTGAATATCTGTCAAGCCCAGACTCTCATGGTATTTTTCTTCACTAGGTCTGCTTGCTCAGAACCCTGTCTGGTGAGGAGAGAGTCACACAAGAGGAAGAATGGCTACAGGACTGTTGACAACCTGGTCACAGGTATATAGGACATTACTCTGTTTAAAAAAAAAAAATGTCCCCAAAGCATACAGAGATGTCTTGCCCACAACCCATAGCTTCTGCTGGTCTGTCCTCAGGCTTTCCCAGTTCTCTGGGCTTCTCAGAACGAGAAAAAGAATGCGTTTGGAAAGGCTTCTATTACTACAACATTTGTTAATTTTTTTTTTCAGATACTTCTCCAGGTTGAGTGTTAGTTCTATATTCTGTAGGAAAATCATTCATTCATTTTCCAAGTATTTTCCTCATCCTGCAGTACAGTCAGTCTGTACTGGATCTTGACTAAGAGTGGAAGGGTCCTCGCAACCTAGTGTTGGAAATATCAGGTCAACTATATGTTAGAAAAGCTGCTAAACATGCAAGTCTGGGTGAGGTGGTCCAGGCAGGGAAAGCAAAAGAGAAGAGTTCCGAGAACTGAGCGTTGGGGCAGATAACAGGAGGCCCCCACAGCACAATTGCACTTCCCGAGCGGTGTGCTAGTCTTCTTCCCCCATCCTGGCAGCCTCCTCTACCATTCTTTTGCCACATTCTTAGAGATGGGCCTTGGCTGAGCCTGAATGTGTGTGATATTTCAGGATTCAGTGACCTTTGAGGAAGTGGCGGTAGACTTCTCCCAGGAGGAGTGGGCGCTGCTGGACCCTACTCAGAAAATCCTGTACAGAGATGTGATGCTGGAGAACTACAGGAACCTGGCCTCCGTGGGTGAGATTGGCCTTCTTCCTTTATTTTTCCATTTCTTCGTGCAGCAGATAGTCCTTCATCACATACCATGTTCTGGGTTTTGTGAAAAGAACGGCAATACACTGTCAACACAAAATGAGTGGTCCCTGCCCTTGTGGGAGTCTCATGGCTTCCCATAAAAATATATTGATTTAATTTTCACTATTATTACATCATTTGAGTAATCTATAGTGTGTGTATTTCTTCTTGAGCTTGGGTGTCAAGGGTCCATTCCCCATGAATAAGGTGTGTAGGTGTTTGTTTGGGGGACCTTGTGAGAAAGCTCAGATCTGATTCCTTTGTCACTCCTGAAGTTGTACTTGCCTGTCTTCAGAACCCTTTAATATCAAAGTATCAGAATCAGTTTTGTGGAAAGATTTCCTGTCTCCTTCAGGGTCCTCCCTCTCACATGTCTTTCTCCATGAGCAGGGTACCCTCTCTGCAAGCACAGTCTGATCACTGAGGTGGAGCAGGAAGCACTGAGGCCAGAGGAGAGAGGAACACTCCAAGGTGCCTGTACAGGTGAGTCCCAGGCAGAAAGGAGTTATTGGATGGTCCTTTAGGAGCATCAGTTTGGGTTGAGAACACAGGCCATTAGTTGAACTTTCCATCCTTGACTGTCTCTCCCCTCATTCATATTTTTGTCTAGCCTCAGAGGAAAAAAAATTTTTTTTTTTTTACTGTTTATTTTTGAGAGAGCACAAGCAGGGGAGGGCCAGAGAGAGAAGAGAGAGGATCCAAAATGGGTTCTGCTGTCAGTACAGAGCCCAATTCAGGGCTCGAACTCATGAACCGTGAGATCATGATGTCACCCAAAGTCAGACAGTCTACCAACTAAGCCACCCAGGCATCCTAAGAAAAATAATGTTTTGATTCCTATTTAAATTTTGCATTTCCTTGAATACTTTTTGTGCCATTCTCCCTGCTTTGCTTTCTAGATAATACACTCTCCTGTTGTCTCAAACCTCCAGAATCCTTTCTTTTTTTTTTTTTTTAATGTTTTTTTTTTAATTTACTTCTAGGAGAGATAGAGAGAGACAGCGTGAGCAGGGGAGAGTCAGAGAGAGAGGGAATCACAGACTGAAACAGGCTCCAAGCTCTGAGCTGGCAGTCAGCACAGAGCCCGACGGGGGGCTCGAACCCACGAACCGCGAGATCATGACCTAAGCGAAAGTTGGACGCTTAACCGACTAAGCCACCCAGGCGCCCCTCCAGAATCCTTTCTAAGTAAAATACTTCCCATTCCATTGCTCGTTCCTATCAAGGGCATCTTCTCCCAGAACCAAGTTCCTAGAATAATTTCTCTGATCACGGTTACATCTTCTGTTTCACATTTCCTCTCTATATTTAGTGCTATTGAAAACACATCCATGGGGCACCTACATCCTTTTTTGCTGTTATCCCTATTTTTTCATACCAGTAGTTATAAAATGTTTTAATTTCAGACTGGGGTATTCAACTGAAATCAAAAGATGCATCTCCTGTACAGAATGTTCCTGGAGAAAAGACTTGCAATGACACAAAGACGGTAAGATTCACTAGGAATGATTCCTGGTCTTTCACGGGAGGAGAAGTCTGTGAATGTTATGGAGTTAAAGCACCAGCTTCCAAATGAGGGGAGACAGTGAGGCAGGTGGCTATCTTGGGAAAGTATTCCTGAATCTCATAAAATTAGAGAAATCTCTAAACCTAGCTCAACACTTGCTGTTTCACAAAGAATGCCAAAAAGTAAACATTTATTTAAATGTGATTCCATTGTTAAGTATTTAATACATAATTAATTCAATCTTTACTCATTATTGGCAAAACTCTGTATTTAGGATGTCCTTTGTTAGGAATGATGGAGTCCTGGGTTAGAGCTGATTCAACTTGAAAGAATAGGGCAAAAAAATTCATACACATGCACTGTAAATAGTAAAAATGTCCATTGCAATGTGTGCTTCCTATGTATGGCCAAATCCACATGGAAGAGAATTGTCGTGAGTGTAAAGAACATGAGAAAATCCTTAGTCACCACTTACTCCTTGTTCAGCAGGCACCAACTCAGCCCAGCAAGAAACCCTTGGAATTTGATGGTTGTAGAAAATTCTTCCGAAAGAACTGTCACTTTATGTGTACAAGACATGGCAAGGGAGAGAAATGCCACAAATATAAAGACAGTGGGAAAGACCTTGGCCACACCCTTAGGAGTCATGTAAGTACTCACAGTGGAGAGAAGACCCTTGGCTTTAATGATTGTGGCAAAGCTTTCAATCAAGAGTCCTCCCTTAGGAAACACTTAAGGACTCTCACAGGAGAGAAACCTCACGAGTGTAACCAGTGTCTTATGTCCCTCAGTGTACACTCTTCCTTTCCAGTACATGAGCAGATTCCTACTGGAGAGAATCTCTGTGAGTGCAGTGATTATGAAGAAAGAACTACCCTTAGCACCCACCAAAAAATGGGTGCTGTGGAGGAAAGCTCAGAATGTAATGAGCATGGGAAAGTGTTCCCTGGCCCCTTGTCCCTTCAGAAGTGTGTGAGACCTCACACCAGAGAGAAGCCTTATGAATGTAGTGACTGTGGGAAAGCCTTCATTTTTCAGTCTTCCCTTAAAAAGCATGTGAGATCTCACACTGGAGAGAAACCTTATGAGTGTAATCACTGCGGAAAGTCCTTTAGCCAGAGCTCTCATCTTAATGTGCACAGAAGGACTCACACTGGAGAGAAACCCTATGACTGTAAGGAATGTGGCAAGGCTTTCACTGTTCCTTCATCTCTTCAGAAACACATGAGAACCCACACTGGAGAAAAACCCTACGAATGCAGCGACTGTGGGAAAGCCTTCATTGATCAATCATCCCTTAAGAAACATACACGATCTCACACTGGAGAGAAACCTTACGAGTGTAGTCAGTGTGGAAAATCCTTCAGCACAGGCTCTTACCTCATTGTGCACAAGAGGACTCACACCGGAGAGAAAACCTATGGGTGTAAAGAATGTGGGAAGGCCTTTAGGAATTCCTCTTGCCTGAGGGTGCATGTGAGAACTCACACAGGAGAGAAGCCCTATAAATGTATTCAGTGTGGAAAAGCATTCAGCACCAGCACTAACCTTATAATGCACAAGCGAATACACACTGGGCCAAAAATATGAGTGAAATAACTAACGAAAGCCTTTAATGATCCTTGACCCCTCACTCCTCATTGTAGAACTCACACTGGAGTTCAACCATGCTGTGACCAATATAGAAAGCCTTCAGGCACAATTCCTGACTTCTGCTATACTGGGACCAATCTTACGAATATTGTGGGTCTGTGATTGTCTTTATCAGTGAGTGTTTCATCCTGAAATAGCAACACCATGTTAACTGTTGAGTATTAAAGGTTATAGGGTTCTCTAAAGTCCCCTTAATCTTCATCACAAAAGTGTTGATGAATAATGTTTTCATTGTGATTTACTACTAAATGTTGTTCAGTCTTCATCAAGATAGATGTAGTGAACCTGTAGTCTATTTAGAAATATATTTTTTAATGTGCAGACTCCATTCATGTTATTTTTTATGTATTTCTAATTTAATTGCATTATACACAGAATGCATGGTATCCATGATACAGATTCTGTATGACATAGATCCAAGCAGAAAATTGTTGGATACTTTCTGTGTGGGCTAATGTGTCAGATACAATGGTTGCTATCCCCAGATCTAGTCCACTCTTCCTTTCCTAAAGTAACAAAACTATATAATTGTATTCAAGTTGACAGCATGGACAATTTTTTAAGGACTCATCTCCCAACTTCTTTGCCGTATGACTGCCCATGATCCCATAGTTCTGGCCAGTGAGAAATAGAGAGAGGTCACTGCTTGTGGGTTCTAGAGAAGCCCATGGAAATGGGAATGCCTCATCTGGGATTTTCTCTTTACCATTTACCCTTTGTTCTATCTCTTCTTCTTTCCTAGAAAATAGACCAAGAGGATGATAGTCAGAGGCTACTGATTATTCAACAGGGATATATACAGTATTATTTGGCTGTACTAACCCTGAGTTACCCATTTCAGGATTTCCTGTAACACAGGAAAAAATAAATTCTTAACTGGTTTAAACCACTCTGGAGGGAAGATTCTGTTAAAATGGATTTCAGTTAACTAATACATTTCCATTCTTTAAAAATGTTTGTTTATATTTGAGAGAGATAGAGTGTGAGTGGGGGAGAGGCAGAGAAAGAGGGAGACACAGAATCCAAAACAGGCTCCAGGCTCTGAGCTGTCAGCACAGAGCCCGATGTGGGGCTCAAACCCACAAACAGTGAGATCTGACCTGAGCCAAAGTCGGACGCCCAACTGACTGAGCCACCAAGGCACCCTCCTCTAATTTTTAAACCAGTGTATTGCCCCTATTCCAAGCCTTGTATTTAGGCCTTTATTTCCCCTTATTTCTTTTTATTTAACATTGGGCACAATAGTCAATTCTAATCATTGATTCCTTGTGTTTTCAATGTAATGACATTTTATAAATCTTTCATATTTTTATTCACATACATTTTTTTTAATGTTTTACTTATTTCTGAGAGAGAGAGACAGTGTGAGCAGGGGAGGGTCAGAGAGAGAGGGAGACACAGAATCTGAAACAGGCTCCAGGCTCTGAGCTGGCTGTCAGCAGCACAGAGCCCAACACGGGGCTTGAACCCACGAACCGCGAGATGATGACCTGAGCTGACACTTAACTGACTGAGCCACCCAGGCGCCCCTCACATACATATTTTTGTACTTGTTTTGTGAAAAAGCACTGACCCACTGCACATTCTTCCCTTATTCAGGAATGGTTCTAAAACTACTCCATGAATCATGTTTGCATTGATTTTGAGTGGATTGTCTGTGTAGAATTAATAAAAATCTTCTAAGACACTGATTTAGTTACACATATTCATCCCTAAACATACTTTGCGCATCAACTGAATTTTATCTATTTTGTTATGTTAGTGATTCACATTTAACTGCAGAAAACATTGACTTTTTATGTGGGTAAAGATCGTTTTTGAAAATGATATCTGGGTTTCCTACTTTGCCTTAACAAGTCTATTGTTAGTTGATTATATACAGATTTTATAATTTTAATCTTAAATATATTGTTTAAAAACATTGAACTCAATCTTTTTGAGTTTATATATTTTATATATTTTGAGAGAGAAAGAGCACACAAGTGGGGCAGGGGCAGAAAAGGGGAGAGAGAATCTTAAGTAGACTCTGTGCTGTCAGTGCTGAGCCCAATGTGGCTAATATCACACTTTCTGTTATAAATGTGTTAATATTTAGTGGTAAATATATAAAGGTTGGTAAAGTTTGCTGCATTTACTGTTATAGATGCTCAGTTTGGGGTACTTCCTGTGGTGGTATTATGTAATTCTGTCATCATTGCCTCTTTGCATTAAGTCTGCACATCTCAGTAATCACTCTTCCAGTCTTTACAGGGTCACATCAGGACAGATAGTCCTTCACCTGTCAGCCTGGCTTAGGCTATTTAATGGTCTGCTGGTCTTGTCTGCAGGCAACTATAGTTCAGAGCATATACACTGTTTTCATAGATAAAACTATCTCGTGTTAGGTCCCTGGACTGATGGTTTTGCCCGTAGAATCATATTCAAGTGGGTTTGAGGCCAGGTCACATGGCTGCTGTTGGGTCTGTACTGGAGTCTGTGGCACACAATCCTGCTACCAGGCGAGTCGACCCTCTCTGCTCCCTGGCCAGGAAAGGACATCACTTCAAGACCTCTCTTCAGGGTTCACAGATGGCTATTTTTCCAGGTAGAAATGTATGGATGGCTCTCTCACTAGACATACATGAATGGCCCCACGATGCAGCTGAGAGAGGCTGCAGCCATGTCACAGAGCTGCCTTAGGGTCCATATCTGTGACCAAGTTCTGCAGGCCTGCCTCAGGGAGCACCGATGGACATATCTCTACCCGGGTCCCTGGGTAGGATGATTCCTCCTAGATTGTGGCCAGAGTGTCTGGACCTTGGTTGTGGGTTGCTTCAATATCTTCAGTCAGACCAAGGTTAGTAGGCCTGCCTCCAGGAGCACAGATGGACATGTCTTTCTTTCTTGATTACTACATGGGAAAGACAGCAGCTGAGTCACAGGCTGGCTGTTCAAGGTCTGCATCTCAGAGTGAGGTCAGCAGGCCTGTGATGGGAGCCATGGGTGGGCATGACTCTTATCAAAGCCTGAGAGATAGATAATGCTGCTGTCAAGGCCATATGGGGCTCTAGCTTAATCCACATAGGAACATGGCTTTTTCTGGGTCTGATTGGGACCACAGTCAGCAATTCTGCCACCAAGGCATAGGTTGCCTTCTAAAAAAGGCCCTCCTTGTCCTTGGGCTCTACTGAGGTTTTGCAGTCTCCTACGTGGATCCCAAAGTTCCAACAAAGGCACCCTTGTTCATGGAAGTCTGCCGAATTATTGTTTCCGTGGAAGGATACACGTGGGTGACTACCTCATATTCTGCTGTCTGGCTGATGTCATTGGAATTACAATGTGCTCAACTTAAGGAAATCTGCTTACATTAATTTATCATGTAAATATATCAAAGCAAAAGCTGGCAAGTCCGGTAGTATTCAAAATGTAATTACTGACGTTTCATAGCCCTTGTCTAATATAGTGTTGTATGTCTGTCTCTGTTAGGGGGGATGGGAGGGAAGCGGGCTTTTGTTGTTGTTGTTGTTTTATCTTTTTAAATAGTTTGTCAGTTTAGTTTCCATATAACACCCCGTGCTCATCCCCACAAGTGCCCTCCTCCATGCCCATCACTCCCCTTCCCCCCCAACCCCCATCAGCCCTCAGTTTGTTCTCAGCATTCAAGAGTCTCTCATGTTTTGGGGCGCCTGGGTGGCTTAGTCGGTTAAGCGTCCGACTTTCGCTTAGGTCATGATCTCGCGGTTCGTGGGTTCGAGCCCCGCGTCGGGCTCTGTGCTGACTGCCAGCTCGGAGCCTGGAGCCTGTTTCGGTCTGTGACTCCCTCTCTCTCTGACCCTCCCCTGTTCACGCTGTCTATCTCTCTCCTAGAAATAAATAAAAAAAACATTAAAAAAAAAAAAAAAAAGTCTCTCTCATGTTTTGCCTCCCTCCCTCTCCCCCACTATTTTTCCCCTCCTTCTCCCCCATGGTCTTCCGAGCAGGCTCTTAACGTACAGAAATATGTACTTGAATTATACTGCCACCAGTGCAGACTGATGAACACCAGAGCAATATAACTGAACCCTGAGATACTATCACCAATGAGGTGTTCCATAGGTGCCTCAACTCACTGTTTCCAAAATTACCCATTTTCTCCTCCAATAACATGTTGTTCTTCTTGTTATTCTCATCACTGTGAAAGCTAACACCATGGAAATGATTTCCTCCAGTGGATCTCAGGCTGATTTTGCCCCCTACATGACAACTGGCAATCCTGGAGACATTTCTAGTTACAAATCTGTGCTGGCACCTAGTGGGTGGATGAGACGGAGCTCTTAAAAAACTACAATACACAGGAAAACTCCTTAACAACAAATCATTAAATAGACCAAATCACAATATTGTTATTTCAGTATCTCAGTACAGACTGTTGGCTAATGCTAAAAGTTTTCTCTAAAAACACTCAACAATTCAGTATTCTCTTATAAGGGAATTAAAGATATTATCTGAAAGGAGTCTCATGATTTTTCTCCATTACTTTGTGCCACTTCACTTTTTTTGTTATTGTGGTTAAATAGGCATAATGTAAATTTTAATATTTAAGTACTTCCTGGGGTACATTTATATTCATTTGGCATGAAGTGTATTGATTTTATGTAACCATTACCACCATTCCCAAACATTTTCATATTCCCAAATTGAAACTACACAGTAAACACTCATTTTCCATTCCTCTCTCCCTTCGTGCACTGTCAGTCATACACTGATGAAAGTAGTTTGCATCTGAGGTCTTCAGGTATATCTTAAGACCACAATGATAGAAAATGAAGGTGTGGGGCACCTGGGTGGTTCAGTCATTAAGCATCCAACTCTTTTTTTTTTTTTTAATGGTTTTTATTTATTTCTGAGAGCGAGCGTGAGCAGGGGAGGGTCAGAGAGAGAGGGAGACACAGAATCCAAAACAGGCTCCAGGCTGTCAGCACAGAGCCCGATGCGGGGCTGGAACCCACTAACTGTGAGATCATGACCTGAGCCGAAGTCTGACTGAGCCACCCAGGCGTCCCAAGCATCTTGATTTCGACTCAGGTCATGATCTCACAGCTCATGAGTTTGAGTCCCCTGCACTGAGCTCTGCACTAACATTAAGGATCCTGCTTGGAATTTCCAGTCTCTCTCTCTGCTCTCTCTCTCTCTGCCCCTCCCCCCTCACACATGTGCACACTCTTGCTCTCAAAAATAAACAAACTTAAAAAAAAAGTGAGGTGGTGATAAAAGAAGGACAAAAATTTTTAAATGAAGGTGTGGAAAAATAAGAACAATAAAAGGGAATGAAAAAAGGAAGACAGAAGGGAAAGAGTGAGGCAATATCTCAGACATCCTATGCAACATATACTACATAAGAACACCTCAGGGGTGCCTGGTGGCTCAGTTGGTTAAGCGTCTGACTTCAGCTCAGGTCATGATCTCACAGTTCGTGGGTTCGAGCCCCACGTCGTGTTCTGTGCTGACAGCTAGCTCAGAGCCTTGAGCCTGTTTCAGATTCTGTACCTCCCTTTCTCTCTCTGACCCTCCCCTGCTTATGCTGTCTCTCTGTCTCTGAGAAATAAATAACATTTTAAAAAAAACACACACACACCTCAGCAAACTGTCATTTTTTTTTTAATATTTTTTTTTTATTTCTAGGAGAGAGAGACAGCGTGAGCAGGGGAGGGTCAGAGAGAGAGGGAGTCACAGACTGAAACAGGCTCCAGGCTCTGAGCTGGCAGTCAGCACAGAGCCGACGTGGGGCCCGAAACCACGAACCGCGAGATCATGACCTAAGCGAAAGTCGGACGCTTAACCGACTAAGCCACTCAGGCACCCCTCAGCAAACTGTCATTTAAATCTAGATTCCTACACTGAAAGTTCAAATCATGTCACAGTTTCCAGGGAAAGTATGATAGTCAATTAGGAAAGTGTCACATTTCCAGGATAAAGGCCATTCTGATTAGGATCTTTAAAAAATGGAGCAAATCAGAAAATATCTCTAAGAAATGTCAGGATTACATAAAATTATACATGTAAAACAATGTCTTGATATGAAAAGCACGTTATTTGTAATAAACTTATCCTTGCATTATTTTAAGTGGAAAATGCACGCAGCCAAACGAAGGTGAAGAACATCAATGTCTGACAGAATTATATTTTTTAAGATTTATTTTTATGTGATCTCCATGCCCAATGTGGGGCTTGAACTTAAATCCCTCAGAACAATAGTTGCATGCTCCACTAACTGAGCCAGTCAGGTGCCCCATTAGAGGATGATTTTTGAGGAACGCATGCTAGTACTTGATGTATGTGCTTCATATCTAATGTTAGACATCTAAGGAATGGCTATACAAAATTGGACCAAAAAGAGAATTTTGGTGCTACAAATAGGGACAAAGGAATTGCTGAAAAGGTTGTTGAGGAAAAAAACAAATGCAGTGATAAATATAAGCAAATTATAGCTGCTTTGGGAATAGAGGAAATGTATCTTCAGAGGAAAAAATAACCAGAAGATTTAAATTCACAATTGCATTTGGGTCCCACAGTGTGCTCTTGTTCAAAGGCCAGTGGCCCATCACAGACAGGGGCTCCTTGGCTGAGAAACCTTCCCAATGACCCAATCATATCACTCTTCTCAGACTGTACATGAAGAGGTTCAGCATGGAGGTGAACACACTCTTCATTACTGAGGTATTTCAGCTTCTATAGGAAGAATGGATGGACCAGGACTGAGGTCGAACACACGCCTTATCCCAGAGGAAAGGAGTCCACATAGGTAACAATAGGAAGTCAATAAAAACTACTAGAGAATAATAGGTAGTAGGAAAAAAATACAAACTATCAATGGAACAAAAAATCTTTTGAAAAGATTAATGTAATCAACATTTACATAGAAATAGAAAAAGAAAAAAATACTTAAATTACTAAAACCAAAAATGAAAGTGGGGGCATTACTGTGATTCTACGGGGGGACGGGGAAGGATTGAAAGAGACTGTATGCCAATAAATTTGATAATCTGGATGAAATGGAAAAATTCCTAAAATCACAAAAGCTACCAATACTGACAAATTAGAAAAAGAATAAAGGGAAAAAAGAATACGGTTACAAATCTATAATGTAACAAGGAGATTGAACCTGTAATAAAGAATCTCACAACAACAATAAGGAGCCCTAGATGACTACACCCAAATGAAAGCTATTGCCCAGCAAAAGAAATAAACAAAAGAAAAACACAACATAGTGAATAGGAAAAGATAATTGCAAAGGACATAAATGATAACAGACTAATACCCAAAATACATAAAGAAATTACACAATTAGGGGCACGTGCCTGGCTCAGTGGAGCTTACAACTCTTGATCTCAGGGTCATGAGTTCAAGTCCCATGTGGGGTGTAGAGATTACTTAAAAGTAAAATTTCTAAACAAAAGAAAAAAAAATTACACAAACACCAAAGAATTTGAATAAAGAATAAGCAGAGGACCCCACTGTACATTTTCCAAAAAAAGATAGATGGCCAACACACAGGAAAAGATGATCAACATTACTGATTTTCAGAGAAATGTAAACCAAAAAAAAATACAAAAATTTTGTTTGAAGACTAGAATACACTAAATGTCTTTGCATGCAAATATAAGGGGAGACATTGCTTATGGGTTGAAAGCCCAATGCATGAAATATTCTAATTCTAATCTTCAAAAGTAATAGACTCATAAAGTAAGTATATGCACTTACTAAAGAGTCGGCCAATTTTCATTAAAAATTTCAGGGGTGAAATTCATTCTCAGGGTCCTGAGTTCAAGCCCCACTTTGGCACAGAGATTACTTAAGGAAAAGAAGGTTTCAAGCAATGACAGACAAAGACTACTACACACCATTATTACCCAAAAATAAATAACAAAAAACATCCCAAATTGCCAGTAAATAAAATAATTCAGGCTAAACACAGAATTCATTATATCTAAATTGAGTTTTTCTATAATTACAAGATTGATTCAACATTGGAAAACCAATCACACTTAGAAACACACAAATATATGGAAATCTAAGCAATGACAGAAGTGACTACAGAGACGAAAGGAAAGATCGTCTTTTCAATAAATGGTCCAGGTAACTTTGATATCTAAACAAGAGAGACAATCAGACATATAGTAACACCACATACTAAAGTACTTCAGATGGACTACATAGATATAAAAATACGAGATCACAGAATATATATAAACAAGGAAAACAAAATATCTGGATACATGAGAAAATTATAAATCTGACTCACAAAACTAAGAACTTTTCATTAAGAAAACACGAAAAGTAAACAGACTTCTAGCAGTTTTTCACTTCAAAATACTACTTTGTTATCCATTAATAACAGATTTGGAGCATACCTGATTGACTTATCTCATGAGGTATTTAATAATGCTATCACTACAAGTCCAAGCAGTTGGATAAGGCCAACCTACAGTGCTAACCTCAACCATAAAGCCCCAGGACTCAGTCTCCAGGACTCAGTCTCATGTGACTGTGAACAAGTTCTGCTAGGTAGGACATACAGGTTTTGAGATGATTAATGATGTCACCTAAGGCCGATGTCTTATATGCTGCAACCCACTCAAAGCAGTGAAGTCCACACCCATGCCCAAGAGAATCATATTGCAACCCAATCTCATCCCTACACAAACATACTACAAATGTGCCCAGGTCACTTATGATCAGGATTTAGTATTATGCTTGATCTGGAATGTTCTACAGTGGTTTCATTAAGCCCCAAAGGAAGTGCAGCTGCAGCCTCCATGGCCACACCCACAATTTAAACCAAAGGCTGTTCAAGTGTCACAAGTGTAATGATTGTATTAACACAAAATTGAAACAAGGTGATGGTTTGTGTCTCTATCAAAAGGCCACTTTCAAAACTGCCAGTGATGGCATCAAGCACATCAGGACATCAGGACTTTCCAAATTCACAAGATTTTGTGTTTTATAGCATACAAAAGGATGAGAAACTAACCAGCGAGTCATGTGCCAGATGCAGTTGTTCCTAAACACAGACAGATGACATAATTGTTCTTCCAGGACGTGGAGACTGAAGAACAAAAAAAAAAAACATTCTCTATTCACAAAGAAAACATTCTCTATTCCCAGCCTCTCACTGGGAAGCTACCATACCAAAAATTAATACTATTTCCTTCCCTAGTGCCAGGAGTCTTGCTCTCCTTCTAGGGCCGTGAAATCAGGATGTATAGCCACACCATTTCTTAAGTCTTTCCTGACCCAAAAGGATCAAATCTGAAAGCGACAAGAGCGTTTCCAGAAAATTTAGAGGCATATGTCACCCACCTTGGCCAGCATGAGGGAGTGGAGATGGACTCTGCGAGCAGTGAACTCATTTAAGTGGTCATCATCTACATAGTATCAGACAAGATCCATACAACTAGAGAACCCAGGTGGTTTGACTAGCACTAAGACTAAAGCTGCTAGTCCCACCTGAGTCTAGACTGCAACCTGGTGTAGAAACTCGACTAGAATAGCACAGATACCTGAATAAATAAAGCCAGACCATTCCCCAAAATAGTCGGGTTAGAGTGACACATGTTCAAAACATCTACAAAACCACCCTATTAGCGGAGTTCCACAAGTCTCTTACACATTTATCAACTTCACTGTAGTTCCAGCATGGGTTGTAGAGTGTCCTGATGGCTTTCCAACACTGCTTAACTTCATACAACATCTAATTAGTGAGTTCTTTCCGGTATTCAATGGGACACCTGTAGATTTCTCCACATTCCTCATATTCACACATATTCCCTCCAGTGTGATCTCTTTCCTGCTTTCAAAATGAACCGGAATGACTGAGGCTTTCCCACATTTATTATGTAGATAAGTCTTCTATCCACTGTGCATTTTTAGGTGTTTAATAAGTTTTAACCACAATGTGAAGGCTTCATCATATTCCTTATGTTCAAAGAGGCTCTCTAGTATAATTGTTTTTGTGTTGAGTTAGGCTTGAGGAAACCATGAAGGCCTTCCATCAGTGTTTATATCCCTAGCGTTTCTCTCCAGTGGAACTTAAAATGTTATTTACAGGGGCACCTGGGCAGTTCAGTCGGTTGAGCACCTGACTTCAGTTCAGGCCATGATCTCACAGTTCGTGAGTTCGAGCCCCACATCAGGCTCTGTGCTGACAACTCAGAGCCTGGAGCCTACTTTGGATTCTGTGTCTCCCTCTCTGCCCCTCCCCTGATCACACTCTGTATCTTTCTCTCTTGAAAATAAAAACAAACATTAAAAAAAACTTTTAAAAATGTTATTTACAGATGAGGAAATAGTGAAGGCTTTCCCACATTATAGATGAAGAAATAGTGAGGGCTTCACTCCAGTGTGGCTTCTCAAATGTTCAGTCAGGCTTGAATAAGAACAGGCTTTCCTTCAGTCCTTACATTCACAAGATGCCTCTCTGGTGTGAGTTCTAAAAGTTACTAACATATGAAGTCTTGGAGCCTTCCCCACATTCACCACATTCAAAGGAATTCTCTCCAGTGTCAGTTTGCACATGATAAGGGCTGAAAACCAAGTGAAAGCTTTCCCAGATCACTTACTTGTATAGGGCTTCTCACCACTGTGACTCTGTACATGTTTGTAAAGGTAACAGGGCAAAGTGAAAGATTTCTCACAATTCTTAAATTGATACGCTTTCTACCCAGTGTGAATTGTTAAATGGACATTACATTGGGAGGAAATCATGAATGGTTTCCCACAACTTTTCCATCCATAGGGCTTCTCTCCAGTATGAATTCTCACATGTTCATCAGTATATGAGGAACTACTGAGGGCTTTCCTACATTCCTTACATTTATAGAGCTTCTCCCCAGTGTGAGTTCAAACATGTTTATGAAGGCCTAAGCACCTAGCAAAGTATTTCTTCCCACATTTGTTACATTCATAGGGCTTTTCACCCCTGTGAGTTTGTACATGATTCCAAAGGACTGAGGCCCAAGCAAAATATTATCCATATTCCTTACATTGATGGTGTTTCTCTCCAGTGTGTATGATTAAATGAGAATTAAGATAGGAGAAAGTAGTGAAGGCTTTCCCACATTCCTTACTTTCATAAGGCCTTTCACCATTGTGAGTTCACATATGATTAATAAAATGTGAGCACCCTATGAATTCTTTCCCATATTCCCTATAAGGATTTATTCCAGTGTATGTGTGCATGTGAAATTTAAGTACTGAGGAATAAATACATGTTTTCCTCCCAAAAAACCCTGATGAGATGCTGACCCTTTGCTTTGATATTGGGTTTCCCATTCTAAAGAAAAACAAAAGCTTAAGCATTTGCAGAAACAAATGACAGGTTAAACAATTTCAAAAAGATGAGGCTCGGTTTTATTTATTTTCATGTTAAAAATGGTGGAAAAAAATAAGCAAGAAAGATTTCAGCAACTTGTACATGGGAAAAATGTGACAATTAAGTGTGGATGGTCAATCTTTAGTGGTTCACTAAAAAATAATTTCTTCAAAATTATGATGGTGAGCAGTCACAGAATATTATCAAGGTAGAGAAGTGGGAAACCTTTGGACAAGGAGGACATACCAAAACACTAAAGAACTACAACAGGTCATTTTGTGGAGCATAGAAATTTTAAGTAGCAGGGTGAGGGAAGTTGGAGATACCCAAAAGCATCAGAGACAAATGGCTTCAGCACTAGGAGACAAAATGTATCTTAAACTTTTACACAGTAGGGCACCTGGGTGGCTCAGTTGGTTAAGCCTCTGACTTCAGCTCAGGTCATGATCTCACGGTTCCTGAGTTCAAGCCCCATACTGGGCTCTGTGCTGACAGCTCAGAGCCTGGAACCTGCTCCTGATTCTATGTCTTCCTGTCTCTCTGCTCACTCTCTCTCTCTCTCTCTCTCTCTCAAATAAACATTAAAAAAAAAACTTTTACATATTAAAGTTGCAAAGATGTCATAACTCAGACTGACCAGTGACGTTTTTCTCATTCACCAGTGATGTTTGTAACATTCACATTGGAAAACTCTCTCCTCTGTCCTCAGCACTTACTGTTCCAACTGAGCAATCAGCGTAGGCTTCAAGGGTTGCTATCTTGTTCACGGGGAAAGGTATATTAGTAAGAGAAGCTCGTTCAAGGGAGGACAAAGCTTCCGATAAACCCAAAACTCTATTTCTAATGAAAGCAATGAAATTGTTATAGAAGGACGAAAAAGGCAAACACCCCTTTCTGTGTGCAAAAGATTACTTCTCTCTGAGTCATGAAAGCCCATTTCAAGCATATGTACACATTTACAGAGCACAGATAATTATTCAAATAGGAAATAAAGGAGAGGAGACCAAGAGATCTTCCTTCTGGTGGGGAAACCATTAGAGCAGCGGTCCTCAAATGTTGGGAGTGAATCACAATCATCAGGATGGCTTACTGAACATAGTAGATGGGGCAACAATCCCAGTTTTCTAATTCAGAATGTCAAAAGTGGAGTCTGAGAATGTAAATTCCTAGCAGCATGATGGTGCTGCTGTTGGCCCTTAGGCCACATTTATAGGACTAGATCAAAACCCATTAGTGCAGTGAAATTCCTTCCTAGTCTGAGATGCCTATATATCCCTGCACACACTACTGCCATAAAATACCAGGGTAGCCCTGCTTCACTTGGAGCCAGAAAAGGTACTTGTTAGCCAGGATGCCAATGAGGAAAGGGGTCATAGTCTTCTTTTACAGGTGTGGAAATCTAATCCCTGAGAAATTTGGTTCTTTATTTGCCCAAGATAATAAAACTCGTCAATGGGATTATTCAACACCGAGTCCCAAAGCACACATACCAGGAAGATGACTTAGAGAACAGCATTCTCTGGCACATTTCAGCTCTTTCTAACGAACCAGCAGCATGACTACTTAGGGCTAGATCCCTGGGCCCTATATTGTGTAAGGATGACCTTTATAATCCTCTGAAAATGAGAATCAACAATGACTTACATTGGGTCGAATCAAGGCTGCCATCCTGGGAGAGTGATGGTGAAGTCTGCCTAATGAGAATTTTGATCACTCAAGTACAACTTATGAAACTATGTGAACATGGCAATCTTCATTTCTCTAACATAGGGTTACCCAGAGTCCTTTCCATATCATCATTAATCAGTAAGCATTACTCATCCATCATTAAACATCATACATTAGCTCTCTCTTTGCAGATGGTACATGGGAGATTCGCTGACATCAACTACCATTCACTGAGGATCAATATGTGACAGATGTCTATTTCACCAGGAGCATTATGTATATCAGGCTCACTTAATTATCACAACAACCCTTATCCAGAATTGGATAGAAATAGGTTTGTCTCAAAAGGTTCTTATTCCTGAAGAATATCAGATATCAGTCTAAACTTGCACTGTCCATTTTGGTAGCCACCAGCCACATATACTATTGAGTACTTGATATACAGTCAGTAAAACAGGGTTTGTAATTTATTTTATTCTCATTTTTAATTTTAATCAAAGCATTGCTGTTCATTTTTCCTTAACTTTTTCTTATAAGCACCAAATTTTAATATCTAAGTCAATTTTCTGGGAAAGAAACACCATTAAGGACTTCCCTCCAGAACAAAAACAATGTTCATTCCTCCAAACAACCAAATTTGAAGTCAACCAAAACCAAAACATAAAGCCCACACACATATAAGAAAGTAAGAAAAATCACAGTCTAAGGGTTTGCTGCACTTAGCAGGCTTCACTGTGCTGTCTAATCATCCTTCAGTGGACCGTTCAAAAAAATAACACTCTGGCTCATCAAAATATACATTTTCCATTTGCTTTTTGTTTTTAATTAAAAATAATAATTAGGAGCACCTGGGTGGCTCAGTCGGTTGAGCATCCAACTTCGGCTCAGGTCATGATCTCGCGGTTTGTTAGTTTGAACCCCGCGTCGGGTTCTGTGCTGAACGCTTGCTTAGAGCCTGGAGCCTGCTTCGGATTCTGTGTCTCCTTCTCTCTCTGCCCCTCCCCCGTTCACACTCTTTCTCACTCTGTCTCTCAAAAATAAATAAATGTAAAAAATAAATTAAAAAAAAAAAGAATCAGTCTGAGAAACTCCCATGTAGAATCTTCTTCTGGAGATGTAGAGATTGGAATGGTGTCAAATCATTAATCACACAGTTAAACTCTCTTTGACTCACTTCTTCAGTACTGGAATATAGTCTTCTATTAGAACCAATAGCAGTCTCTTTTAAGATTGCCTAAGATGTCGCCACATGTTTTTCGCATGTATTTCTTACATCAATCACCATTTGGTCAATCTCTATCACAGTGACCATCTTTGGTTGCAGTTTGACTATTTTACATAATATACCTCCATCTCTTACCCCTAGAATCAGCACATCTTTTCCACTGACCATGATGACCTGGGTGTATGCCAAATCACTGTCCGCCATTTTAACATCCCCACTAAGGATGAGAATATTTACAAACTGCTTTGAGTGTAGAATGTTAATGTTCTGATAAGGTGGATCTTCATCATACACTACTTCATCTATGTCATACTCCACCAGACGACCATCAGTGGTGGGTATCTGTCGATGGCCCCCTCCCCGAACTATAGGTGTTAATTTTTTCCTTTGTTAATTGAGATGTAAGTGCCATGCAATCAATTGTGTAGATCTTAAATATTCTGTGGATGAGCACTGACAACTGTATTTACCGGTATAACCAGCAATCTGGCAAGGTGCAGAACATAATCATCTCCTCTGAGAAAAGCCCTCTTCACTTTTCTAACTTATTCCTTCAGCCTTATCTAGACAATCATTTCCATCAATTACTAGATAAGTAGTTTGCACATCATCTACAAATCTATTTTCTTACTTTGTTGTTTAAAGAAACAATAAGGGAAAAACACTCCTAACTCTCCCAGTGGAAGTGTAGACATGTCCACTTATTTCTGTCAAGTATTGGTTTATATTTTGTATAACAATATTACTGGGTGGATACAAATTCTGAAATTGTATACTTTGGAAGAAATCAAATCTTTTAATGTACAGAACTCTATCTCTAGTAATGCTTTATGACAGTGTTGTCTGACATGAAGATCTACTCTTTTGGCGAGCTCTTTGCATATCAAGGGTAGCATTATGACTGTTTGAAAGTCCTTACTTTGCTGTACATGGCACAGGGCCTAGCTCAATCACCCGGTGATCGCTAACTGACAGACCAAGACCATTGAGATCCTTCACATCATTCAAAACACATTTATCTAGACTACACTTAAATAACAGTCCCTAACAATGTATATATCCCAGTTTTTCAGAAATGTACTTAAATACTCTAAGAACACAAGGGTGTGGAGATCTCAGTCTTTTGAGCATTTACCCACCAGCGAAGGTATGACTGCAAACTAAACACTTATTTCCCATGGATTCCTGATGCAGATACTTGGTGCTCTGTGTTTCACACTTGTGGCCCCACAGTTCACTCAGCTCATCTGCCCAGCAGCCATGGCTTGGCTGCAATCCAGAGGTTTACAAATGCTTGCCTAATGCCTGCTCACTACCTCTGCCCCAGGCAACCCAACAAACTTCTTTACAACCAGTGGACTGCAAGAATACTGTTGCCAGTAAGATGTGGCGCAGTCTTGGGGAGAAGCCCCACCTCTACAAATCTGACCTTTCTCATATACTCTTCATCCACTCTAGGGTCTGTGAGAGTGCTCTTTTATATATTTATATATATACTTTTATATACTTACTCTTATATATATACTCTTCCCATGTATATCCAGAATCAAAGAGTGAGTTTTGACTCTTGGTTAGACGTAGATGTATACAAAATTGAGACAGAATGATACCAGGAAATACATCTGAAAAGATGAAATCTTGGGATTGATTTCATCAAAGCTTTGGTCCGAAGCAAGGACCTAAGCTCCCTGACATGGGAAAGACAGTCAGCTGTTTCACATAAATCAAGCTATTACCTATGGCTCATTGCAAAGATGTGCAAACAGAAGTACTTGCCACGAGAGTTCAAGGGAATGTTATGTTTAGCTGTTACCACAGCAGTGATGACCACAAGGAATGTGACAAGTAATGGATACTTTTGACTAGACTTGCACAGAAAATGATCTGCTTATATTTGCTTAATTACAACTAAATTACACCTCAAATCAAGGTCTGAGAAGAAGCTTTAGACAGCTCTTAAAAATCACATTCTTTGTGGCCACAGCACTGACACAGTTGAAAATCAAACACAGAATTTAACTGTACAGGTAAGATTACAACCACTGTTAGAGTAGCTGTCTCAACTAGTTGCTCGTGTGGAAATTATGTCACTTGATAAAGGAAAAAATGAGAATGTGAAAACTAGAATGGGGGCATCGAGTCGGACCAAGATGAAACTGACAATTTTGAACCTACAACACATTGAGCTATCCTTAGCAGAGAAATAGCCTACCCTTTGGTTTCTGAGATGAGCCTTCCTTTGCATAAAATCACTGTGAAGATTTCACATGGGGCAGAAGTCTTGGAAGGAAATGCTGCTTCTCCCAAGGATCGACCCAAACCCCCTGCTACTCTCCCTTGTGACCTAACAAGTACACAATCCAGGGTAACAGGGATACAATACAATGAAAGAACAGCTTGTACGATAAAATAGTTCCAACTAAGATAGAATGTAGAAATCTGTGGAACTGTAAGGTAATAAATTGTAAGCATGCCACACCAAGAATGGTGGAATGTAATAGCCTGGGCCAAATTCACTGACATGGGTGCACTTATTAGGCAGTCTGGGTTTAATACATACTAGCTCATAGACCTGGGGAAAGCTCTATCAGCTTAGATGGTACCACAAACACAATGGTGACCTACAGGAATGAGTTCACATGCCAGAACTCCATAACAAAATGTGAAGGAACAAAAACTAGAGAGACAGGAATGTTGCACTGGATTTGTCATGTGTGATACACAGCCCCCATTTCCCATTCTATCTGGAGGGAACAGAACACTCTTTCTACAAATGTTTTGAGAAACAAATAAGGGAAGCACCTCCATCCTTGAAGGCTCTGTGGTCATTCTTCTTTATAGGTGAGGTATGACTATATGGGATAAATCATCACTGAGGTGGATGCCCTGATTTCAGTGGTGATGATGAGGACCCAGAGCAGCAGAAATCAAGTAGGCAGCACCTAACTGCCAAAGACAAAGTGGGCACATGAACTGTCAAGAGCAGAAGGAATGAAACAGGAATCAGAATGCTTTGTCCTGCAGAGATCTTTAATGGTGGCAAACGAATCTGGAACTTATTAGTCTCTTGCAGTGAAACAGATAGGCAGCCTATTATACCAGACCTGTTCTAAAGGTCCAGTAGATTTTAGGCAAAGCAGCCCAAACAGTCCCCATGCTATACTTAACTCTGACATTGTGGTTTCAGAGAACCAATGAATACATTTAACTTTGTATAAAGCTCTATGTACAGAAATAGGCAGAGGGCCAGAGTGGACCCAGGTGCACAGAAATCAAGTAGGTGGCACTTAATTGCCAAAGAGAATGTCAGCACATGAACTGTCAAGAGTAGTGGGAATGAAAGAGGAACAAAATGCCTTGGCCGAGAGATCTTTAGTGGTGGCTAACTAGTCTCAGCCTAATTGGTCCCCCACTTACACAGTCTCTAAAATAATCTCAGGCAGTCTCATGGACGTGCTGCAATGATGGGGACACAGCAGGTGTGGGTTGTCTCCTGGCCTCAGAGTTTCCTCTACCAGAGCTCAGGGCCCCTGCATCTCTTTACTCGGTACTTGGTGGACCATCATCACACCCCTCCTGGCACAATGGGTACTGGCTTGCCTGGCTGATTCACATGGGAGAGAGGCCTTGTAGGCCATGGCTTTGTCCAAGTGTAAAGGGATCATGGATGGTCAGGCTCAAGTGCTCTGGTTCCTAACTCTTTGGGGTGGTATCTCTTTCCATCTAATTACTTACAGACCAAAATGCCAAAAACAAACTTAAAGAAGATATTCAGATGCTTTCTCTACAAATGACAATTTTTAAAAATAAACTTATCTGACACATAGGGTAAAGACCATTATGTAGGAAAAGCTAAAAAGAGGATCCTGGAATTCCTCATCACTGGACATAATCATCCAGAAATAATACCAAAACTTCTGGGGGGAACTGCAAAGACTAATACCAACATCCAGCTGGCCCCAGTACCGGGAAATATGGGAGTGGCCTTGAAGAAGTGAAAAATGGAGGTCAACAATCACCCCAAGACCAATTCCAGAAGCCTAAACTAAACCTAAACTATACTGGGTTGACATGTTTTGTCTATGCTTCTTGTATTTATGTGCATGTGCTTATTTATATATATTATTCAGTTCTATGTCCTTTCTGTTTTTGATTAATACACAAGTTATTACAGGATAACATTACAATTTAGTCTTTAGGTAAGATTTTCATGAGACTCTGAATTTGAAAAGTAGTTTACAAATGGACTGTGATGGAGATCAAATGACACTTGATGTACATTTAAAACTCCCTTATGCAATATAATTTGAGGTACACATCACCCACAAAACAGTGACATTTTGTAGCCTCTGAAACTGTAGTTAGAAAACTAAAACTGGGGGCGCCTGGGTGGCTTAGTCGGTTAAGCGTCCGACTTTCGCTTAGGTCGTGATCTCGCGGTTCGTGGGTTCGAGCCCCACATCGGGCTCTGTGCTGACTGCCAGCTCGGAGCCTGGAGCCTATTTCAGAGTCTGTATCTCCCTCTCTCTCTGATCCTCCCCTGCTCATGCTGTCTCTCTCTCTCTCTCTCTCCTAGAAATAAATAAAAATATTAAAAAAAAAAAAAAAACTAAAACTGACAGGCCTATTTCTGTAAATCAAGTTTGGTAGGACAAAACCACACCCATTTGTTTAGTAAGGGTTATGGTTACTTGTGCATCTACAAAGGCAGAGCTGAGGAATTCCAGGCTTTTTGGTCAGCAAAGATTAATGCACTTGTTGAAAGAGGACTTCAACTGGGGCGCCTGGGTGGCTTAGTCGGTTAAGCGTCCGACTTTCGCTTAGGTCATGATCTTGCGGTTCGTGGGTTCGGGCCCCGCGTCGGGCTCTGTGCTGACTGCCAGCTCAGAGCCTGGAGCCTTTTTCAGTCTGTGACTCCTTCTCTCTGACCCTCCCCTGCTCACGCTGTCTCTCTCTCTCTCTCTCTCCTAGAAATAAAAAAAAAACAAAAAAACAAAAAAACATTTAGAAAGAGGACTTCAACTACCTCCATTTTGATGTCAAACTTTCTGATTAAGGTCTTCTTTCCAGCTTCTCTCTGAACTCAGACAAAAGACCATGTGGGTAAACCACCCACTGCAAGAAACAAAACTTCCCCCTTGATCAATAAGGGCTGCATGATGGACTACAAGACAATGACCAATCTGAACTTCACTGCTCACCTACAGGTACATAGTGACTTTTGTTCTCCATTTCCCTTATGTAAACTTGAAAGTACTTTAAACACTTTGAACACAGTCTTTGAGATGCTAGTTTCCTGTCTTCTCAGTGCTGGCCTCCCTCAGATATATTCCGGTCTTGTTTTAGAACCATTCATTTCTCTGTCTTTGGATTTTGTCAGTAGAGAGTAACTGAACCTGGTCTGTTTTTGACCCCTGGAGCCAGGTGCTCTTGCCTCTATGTGGGCTCTGTCTACATTATCACCTAAGTTCTTACAGAAAGAAAGTTGGCCAATCTCTATACTGAACCAAATTACCAGTTTACAAAATTAAAAAAAAAAATTTTTTTTAATGTTTTATTTATTTCTGAGAGAGAGAGAGAGAGAGAGAGAGAGAGAGACAGCATGAGCAGGGGAGGGTTAGAGAGAGAGGGAGATACAGTATCTGAAACAGGCTCCAGGCTCTGAGCTGGCAGTCAGCACAGAGCCCGACGCAGGGCTTGAATCCATGAACTGTGAGAACATGACCTGAGCAGTAGTCGGATGCTCAACCGACTGAGCCACCCAGCCACCCCACCAGTTTACAAAATTAGAGGAAATAAGGGAAACATTTAAACACACCATGAATGGGGTACATATGTGGCTCACTTGATGGAACATGTGACTTGTGGATGTCTAGGTCACATCGGATGTATAGATGTAGAGATGAAAAACAACAACAAAAAAACAAAGAACAAAAAACCAAAAAAGCCATGAAAGTAAAATCAGAAATAACTAAAATATACGTTTCTCAAAGAATGTATGACTCCTCCATGTCGGTATTATGAAGAAACAGTAGCTCTGCTCTAGGTTAAGAAGACACTAACAGATATAAACAATTGTCATATATAAATGTTGACTGCATCCTAGATCTAAAAACTTATTCTGAAATGTAGAAAAAACGTGGAAAAGTTTTTTAAAGGATATTAGATAACATTATTAGTATTCTTGGGGAAAATCAGTCTTATGGTTTTAATAGCAAAATGTCCTTATCTTTAGGAGATGCATTACCAAGGATTTAAAAGTCAAGTGTCATGTCTGCGATTAATTTCCTATGTACTCTCAAAAAGTCTGCTAAAAAATGTATGTCTTTATTCAGAGAGCGAAAGACATGCAAAAAGCTAAAATGATGAATCTACTTAACTGGACATTCAGGGCACTACTTGTTTACATTTCCTTTATACTGAAGATTTTTCAAAAGAAAAATGTCAATAATAAGACACTTCCTGTTAACATGAAATTCAGTTATTTTAAAAATGAAGTAAGGGGCACCTGGGTGGCTCAGTCAAGTTGAGAGGCTCAGGTCATGATCTCGGGGTTCATGAGGTCAAGACCGCATCAGGCTCCCTGATGTCAGGTGAACTCTGCTTTGAATCCTGTCTTCCCCCCTCCCCCCCAAATAAAGAAACATTAGAAGCGCATGGATGGCTGAATAGGTTGAGTGTCTGACTTCCTCAGCTCAGGTCATGATATCCCAGCTCCTGAGTTTGAGCCCCTCCCTGGGACTTGGTTGCTGTCAGCATGGAGCCCATTTCAGATCCTCTGTCCCTCTCTCTGACCCTCCCACGCTCACACTCTCTTTCAAAATTAAGCATTTAAACTTTTTAAGTGTTTTATTTATTTCTGAGAGAAAGAGAGAGAGAGACAGCGTGAGTAGGGGAGGGTCACAGAGAGAGGGAGATACAGAATCTGAAGCAGGTTCCAGGCTTTGAGCTGTCAGCACAGAGCCGACGGGGGGACTGGAACCCACGAACCGTGAGATCATGACCTGAGCCGAAGTCGGACGCTTAACCGACTGAGACACCCAGGCGCCCCTAAACATTTTAAATAAATAAGTAAATAAATAAACACACATTAAAAAAAATAAACAAAGTAAGGTGATAAAACCTACATTCTTTACTCCTAGCACCCTGGTGGGGATGGACAAGCTTAGGATGGCCAGTCAGATGAAAAGGCAGCGAAGCTGCTTCAGCAACTCCGGACAACCTAGCAGTCTTTAAGCTTTAGCAAGCACCCTTAGCCTGCGTGATTGATTAACTAGCCTTTCTTTGCATTATCTGTAGATGATTCATTCTTAGTAACAAAGCACTTCTGCACTTCCCCAGACCCCCTTGCACAACCACGTGGATATAAAGGAAGCTGCACCCCTTGCACGACCTCTGGGCACAGTGGCTGGCTCCCTGTTCTCCTTTTACTGATTAACTACCCTAAAAGCCATGAAATACCCTTGAGCCCAAGCAGAAACCTCAGGGTTGACCTTGGGATAAGAGTCCACCTTCTTCCTAGGTGGTGCGCTTCCTGAATAAAGCTCCTATTGCCCTCTGATAAAATCGCTCTTGAGTGTTGGTTTTTCCAGCGACGGACAGTAGACTTGGATTTCTCTAACAGTAGATGAAAATTCTTATTTCTCTTTAGTACAAAGACCAGTGGAGCACGTGTGTGTAACTAGGAACTGAAGCATGCACACTACACGCACCGGAGAAGGCATATTACCTGCCTAGTAAGTGTGTCTGGAATAAAAGACGAGCGCAGACAAAGCCACATTCTCAGATGAAACAGCCTCTTCCCCAACAAAAGGGAACACAGGCCCCGCTGAACCAACTTTCCCAACGGCTCGGCGGCCGGGTCCCGGAGGTGGGGGTGGGGGGTGAGTCTGGGCCGCTCCCAGATGAGATCCGCACGGCCCGGCCCTTAAGCGGCCCCATCGGTGACCGCGACTAAAACCGGCCTTGGACTCCCTCCTCCTTCCTCCCAATCAGGCCTTCCCCACCACAGCCGGTCCACACCTGACCACACAAGCCCATCAGCGGCCCGAAAAGCTCAACGCTGCGCAGAGGTAGCCGTGCTGGAGACCCCGGCGAGCGTGTGACGCCACTTCCGCTTCCGGCCGGGAATCGAGGGGGCGGGGCTTCCACCTCGGACGGCGGAACCGGTCTTCCCTCGGGCGTGGACGAGGAGTGGCCGGCGGCGCTCGGCGCTGGCACTGAGGCTGGGATCCCGCCCGAGGTCACGGCTGGGGCAGGAACCAGGTACGAGGGCGCGGCTACGGGAGGAGGCGGGACCCTGCGAGGGGCGGGGGCGGGGAGGGCGGAGGACCCGGCCCAGCTCGTGGGCGGGCGCCGACGGGCTCGCCCCAGCGCCTGCGGGGTAGTTTCCTGCCTGCCTCCCTGCACCACCTGGAGCATCTACGGCCATTGTCTTTTATGGAGAACCCCGAGAGTCCATCACTTAGTCCATCTCCCTCATTCAGTCCATCCCGTCTCTGGGCCTTGATTTCCTCTCATTGTCATTTACATTGGACACGACGCTAAAGTCCAGTCGTTGATACCTTGCTTCATTGTTAGGACATTTCCTATAAATCTTTCCTTTTTCTGTGTCAAATATGTGTTATCTGTTTTCGTGAGATCGCACTGATCCCAGGCATTCTGCCTTTCTCCGGGCGTGGTTATAAAGTTGTTCCCCTAATCATGTTTGCTCTGGTTTCACTGGATGGCCTTTGTGCAATTAGTAAAGATCTTTTTATTTTATTTGTTTTTAAAAAATAGGTATTAAAAATTTTTTTTCAATGCTTTTATTTCTGAGTGAGAGAGAGACAGAGTGAGCAGGAGAGGGTCAGAGAGAGAGGGAGACACAGAATCTGAAACAGGCTTCAGGCTCAGCTGTCAGCACAGAGCCCGACGCGGGTCTCGAACCCACGAACGCAGAGATCATGACCTGAGCTGAAGTCGGATGCTTAACCGACTGAGCCACCCAGGCGCCCCAGTAAAGATCTTTTTAAACAGGATTGAATGTCACATCTGCTCAAGACTTATCGGAGGAGAGCAGGAGGGAGTGGAGGAAATAGGTGAAGGGGATTAAGAGGTACAGTCTCCCAGTTCCAAAATAACTGAGGCCAGGAGATGTAGCTTACGCACACGTGGAATATAGTCAGTGTAACAGTTATCAACTTTGACAGATGGGAACTACACTTACTGTGGTGACCCTTCCATGATGTATGTGTGTATTCAAATCACTCTCTTTGCCTGCAACTAATCCAGTATTGTATGTCAATTATTCTTCATTAAAGAGAAGGGTCTTGTTTATGTGTATCTAATGTTTTATTCATTGATGCAGTTGCTATGTTAATGTTTAATTGTACATATACTTTTTATGTAGCCAAAGAAGTCTGGTTTTAAGACTATCTGCATTTCCACCCTTGACATAAAATCTCTTCAAACTATAGATTATATTCAGATTTTACAGTTTTCTTCTTAAATATATTTAAAGGCCTTTAACTCTATCCTCATAGAATGCATTAGGATGTGAATTTTGGTATTTGATCCAATCATTGTTTTTTCTGCCAGAAAAAATGGCTGTTTCATACCACTATTGATAAACTATTTTTGGTGTGCTGACTTGAAATTCCACCCTCATTGAAAAAAATAGGCGCACCTGGGTGGCTCAGTCGGTTGAGCGTCTGACTTCAGCCCAGGTCATGATCTCATGGTTTGTGGGTTCGAGCCCCGCATCAGGCTCTGTGCTGACAGCTTGGAGCTTGGAGCCTGCTTCAGATTCTGTCTCCCTCACTCTCTGCCCCTCCCATGCTCATGCTCTGTCTCCCTCAAAAATAAACATCAAAAACAAAACAAAACAATTCACTTATGTATAACCGTACCATTTTCTAGACTCTTGTTAGTAATGTATTAATCTGTGAACACACCAGACTCTTGTGATTATACTAGATTTATGTTTTAATATTTAATGGTAAACCTATCATGGTGGTGGTTTTATCGCATGTTACTGCAGTAGGAGCTGAGCTTGGTGTTCTTCACTAATCAGCTGGTGGACTTGCTCTTAGGGTCTGTGCCACGTGAAAGAGCAAACACTTCTTTCAGTCTGTAGAGGTTCCTTTCACTAGATAAAAACCTTCCCCTGCTGGGCCCCTGGTCTGATGGTTTTGCCTCTGGGCTCATAGTCGAGTGGGGTTGGAGCCAGGCCAGGCAGCTGCTGCTGGGTCTGCTCTGGGGTCTGTGGTTGGCAGAC
Source organism: Proteles cristata cristata (assembly GCA_017311185.1). Classification (NCBI taxonomy): domain Eukaryota; kingdom Metazoa; phylum Chordata; class Mammalia; order Carnivora; family Hyaenidae; genus Proteles; species Proteles cristata. The sequence goes on from JAESUZ010003374.1 coordinate 121,084, forward strand.
CCATCAGTGGAGAAGTTGACTTTGTCTGGCCCCTGCCCAGACAAGACTGCCTGCAGAACCTTGGTCAGGAGGGCTTGCGCTGGGCCTGGGGTTCCCTTCAGGGCCCACAGCTCTACCACAAGGCAGTAATGACAGGCCCCAGAACACAGGTGAAAGGGGCTGCAGCCATGTCACAGGGGTGCCTTAAGGTCCACAGCCATGCCAAGTTCTGCAGGCCTGCCTCAGGGAGCTCTGATGGGTGAGTCTCCCCCTGGGTCTCTGCATGGGCAGGATTCCTCCTACATTGTGGCTCAGAGTGTCTGGAGCTGGGTTGTGGGCTGCTTTAAAATCTGTAGTCAGACAAAGTTAGTAGCCCTGCCTCCAGGCTCACAGATGGACAAGTGTCCTGGATTCCTCCGTGGGGACGATAGCAGCTTGAATAGGCTGGAGCTGGGTCACAGGCTGGCTACTCGAGGTCTGCATCTCAGAGTGAGGTCAGCAGTCCTGTTACCTGAGGGATGGGTGGGTGGGACTCCTCCTGGGGCCTGAGGGACAGTGCTAGTGACAAGGCCAAATCCAACTGCAGCCAATACCATGGCTGTTTCCAGGACCACAGTCACTCGGCCTGCCACCAGGGCTTAGATCTCTTTTCAAAATGGCCCTTGTTTTGGGGCTCTACCAAAATTTCCCCCTCTGGTACTGAGATCCCAAGACTCACACAAAGGTACTTCTGTTCATTGCAAGCTGCCACATTTGTTGCTCTGGAGGATGTGAGTGGGGACCTGCTTCATATTCTGCCATCTTGCTGACATTCCAGGAATTTAAACATACTCAACTTAAGGAAATCTACTTATATTAATTTATCACATATATATGTCAAAGACAAGCCGGCAAGTACAACAGTCTTCAAAATGTATTCAGTTGTAGTCCTTGCTGCATATGATAGTATCTGTGTTTTGAGGAATGGGAGGGAAGCAGGGTCTCAAACTAGAGAAGTATGTACTTGAATTATACTGCCACCAGTGCAGACCAGTGAACACCAGACCACACAACAGAACTGTGAGACACTATTACCAATGAGGTGTTCCGTAGTCCCCTCCACTCACCGTTTCCAAGATTAAATTGATGTTCTGATGTTTTATCCTCACCCACATTTTCTGCATCCTGTTATTACTATCACTGTAAAAGCTCACACCATCAACTGTGGCACCTTAGGAACCCTTCTCCAGTTGTTCTCACGCTGATTCTGCCCCCACAGGACAACAGGCAATGTCTAAAGACATTTCTAGTTCTCATACTTTGTGGTTGCATTTAGTGAGTAGACGGCAGGAATCTCTTGAAATGTACAATATACAGGACAGTCTCTTACAAATCATTAAATAGACAAAAATGTCAATATTTTGTGAGATGTAAAAATTACACCAATTATTTATTATTTGATAATTAAAGATATTATTACAAAGGAACCTCACATCTTTCTCCATTATTTTCCCTTTTTTACTGTGGTTAAGTATGTGTCACATAAAATTTACCACTGTAAACACTTAGACATACAATTCTATTCATTTGGAATTAAGTACATTGGTTTTTATGCAGCAATTACTGCTATCCACTCCCAGATGTTTTTATATTCCCAAGTTGAAACTTTATACACATTAAATACTCATTTTTCATTCCTCTGTCTCCCTACTGTGGCCAGTCATTCACTCAGAAAACTAGTTTCCACCTGAGGATTTGGAGCATATTTTAAATTGGCAATGATGAATAATGAAGGTGCAAGTAAACAAGGACAATAAAGGAAAAGAGGGAATGAAAGGAGGATGACAGAAGGCAAAGAATGAGGCAACATACTATGGAGAAACTGCCAAGTTAATTATTACTCAAATCACAATTCGTATTCTGGAAGTTCAAAATCACATCCCTGTTTCCCGGAAAAGTATGATAGTAAGTTAGGAGGGTGTCAGATTTCCAGGGTAGAGTCCATTCTAATCTTTTTCTGAAAGATGGGGTAAGTCAGAAAATGTTTCTAAGAAAGTCAGAATTATATGGAATTACACATGCAAACACAAGCAGCCTTGACATGGCAGGCACTTTAATTAGGGCTACAGTGTCCCTCTCATTCCATATCTTTCAGGAAAAAAAAAGCACCCAATCAAACAAAAGTGAAGAATATCAACAGTGAGAGGATGATTCTTGAGGAAACAATGCTGGCACTTGATGTAAGTAATTCACATCTAATGTTGGACATCTCAGGAATGGCTATGGGAATACTGACCAATGAATTTTTGGTGCTATATATGTGGGGGAGGAATTTCTGAAGCGGTTATTGAGAAACAAATACACAAATATACACAAATCATAGGTGCTTTGGGAATAGAAGAAATGAAGGAGCTTGTGGGACAGAAAAATAACAAAAAGATTTAAATTCACAATTGTATTGGGAGCGCACAATGTCCTCCTGGTTTTGAGGCTAGTGGCCCATTGTGGACAAAGGACTCCTCAGCAAAGAAGCATTCCCAAGGCCCCCATCACAGCACTGCTGCTCAGGCTGTAGATGAAGGAGTTCAGCACGGGGGTGGCCACAGTCACAGAGTCACTTCATTGAGGCAGTCAAGCTTCTCTGGGAAGAATGGTCCCAGCAGAACTGAAGTAGACCTCTAGGCTTGTCCCATAGAACAAGGACACTGCAGGGAGGTGAGCCCCACAGGGTGGAAAATGTTTTCCCTTTTCCCCGTGTGGAAGACCTTCTTATTCAGGAACAGAACATCTGAGAGTATGAAGACAGGATCCCAGTGAGACGAAACACAGCACAGCAGGTGACATACAGAGATGTTACTGATGAGGGTATTAGAGTGATGGATCACTATGTTAGAGTGAGGACAAACCACATCTGCGTCTTCATAAGCCATTTCCACCAGTCCCCTTCTGACAGGTACAGGGGACAAGAGGCATCTCAGACAGGCAGATGATTCTGTTACGCTTTTAGGAATGACTGAAATTTAGTTGCATGGGTCAGGGAATTCGCCTAGCCTCTGGCATTCCACCTGCATCTCATCCCACCTACAACTGATCCTCTAGACCCTAGACCTGAAGACAGTCCTGGAAGCCTGAACTACAGACAGAAAAACTGAAGTCTATACTTTTGTATCTGGTATCATAGGGAGATGCCCAGTCTCCCCAAGACCACTGACAAAATCCCTCAGTGCTAGTAACAGGGAGGCTGGTTCTGGAAACCTCCCCAATTTCTCATGATATGGTATAGTGTGTAGGTTTGTGTGCCACAGGTCTATCAGGTGATATTGTCGGGTAACAACCAACCCATAACATAGCTAAAAACAGCCATCATTTTATACCACAAGTTTCTTGAGGTCAAATTTACACAGCTTAGTTTTGCTGGTTTCTACTGGTCAAAGAGAGTCACATGTCCAGCTGAGACAAAAGTATAGGGGAAACAAAACCCACCTTCAGATGAGAGAAAAATAAGGTATTTTTTTTCTTTTGAGCCATGTCCTAGAGTAAATTTGTGAGTGACTACACATGCCCACCCAAAGGTTCAGAAAAGACCTCAGAAGACATTATGTCTACATCTCAGACTGATCCCCAGCACATGCGTAGCCTATAGTAATGAGAAATGCAACAACTATAAACAAAAATACCTGCAAAATCTGGGGTAGGAGGAAAATCTGCTTTCTACACTTGTCTACCTTATGTCCAGTGTTCAAAAAATCACAGGGCCACCAAAAAACAGAAAATGATGTCCCATTCAAAAACCACAAAATTAAACCAATCCTAACCATCGAAAAAGACCTCATCATGGCAGACCAACTGGACAAATACTTTTAAACACCTGTCCTAATGATTCTCAAAAAGTAACGAAAGATGTAGAAAAGGTCAGAAAAAACAAGTATGAACAAAACACAAATATAATAGAGACATATAACACCTAAAAGGAAACCAGGAAGAAATTCTGTAACAGAAAAGCACAATAAGTGAAATGAAAAATTTACTAGTGGAATTAATCCAAAGGCAGTTTTGAGCAGCTGGAAGAAAGAATCCGTGAACTTCAAGATAAGAGAATAGAAATGATCAAGTCTAAGGCATAGGTAGAAAAGAGTGAAGAAAACCAAACACAAACGATATCTGTGGGATATCGTCACATAGAACAAGTCACATTCAGGATGTCCCAGAAGAAGAGAAAGGGACAGAGAAAATACTTGAAGAAATAATGGATGAATGCTTCCAAATTTGATGCAAAAGATGAATGTAAACATCGAGGAATTTGAGCAAACTCCAAATAGATGAATGCTGACTAACCCACACTGATAATCACATCTTGAAAGGCTGAGAAGGGGCACCTGGGTGGCTCAGTCGGTTAAACGTCTGACTTCAGCTCAGGTCATGATCTCACCGTTTGTGGGTTCAAGCCCCGCATTGGGCTCTGTGCTGACAGCTAGCTCAGAGCCTGGAGGCTGTTTCCGATTCTCTATCTCCCTCTCTCTCTGTCCGTCCCCTGCTCACGCTCTCGCTCTCTCTCTCAGAAATAAACATTTTTTTAAAAATGTAAATAAAAAGACAGAGAAAAATTCTGTACACAGCAAGAGAAAAGTGAATCATCACAGACAAGACATCCTCAATAAAAAAATTGGAGATCTCATCAGAATATTTGGAGGTCAAAAAATCAGTGGGCTGATGGAATAGAATTGAGAACTCAGAATTGGATCCAAAAGTATGCACCCAACTAATCTTTGACAAAGCAGGAAAGAATATCCAATGGAAAAAAGACAGCCTCTTTAACAGTTGGTGCTGGGAGAACTGGACAGCAACATGCAGAAGAATGAAACTAGATCACTTTCTCACACCGTACACAAAAATAAACTCAAAATGGATAAAGGACCTGAACGTGAGACAGGAAACCATCAAAACCCTAGAGGAAAAAGCAGGAAACAACCTTCTTGACCTCCACCGCAGCAATTTCTTACTTGACACATCCCCAAAAGCAAAAGAATCAAGAGCAAAAATAAACTATTGGGACCTCATCAAGATTAAAAGCTTCTGCACGGCAAAGGAAACAATCCATAAAACTAATAGGCAACCGACTGAATGGGAAAAGATAGTTGCAAATGACATATTAGATAAAGGGTTAATATCCAAAATCTATAAGGAACTCACCAAACTCCACACCCGAAAAACAACCCAGTAAAGAAATGGGCAGAAGATATGAACAGACACTTCTCCAAAGAGGACATCCAGATGGCCAACAGATACATGAAACGATGCTCAGCATCCCTCCTCATCAGGGAAATACAAATCAAAACCACACTGAGATACCACCTCACACCAGTCAGAGTGGCTAAAATGAGCAAGTCAGAGAACACTAGATGCTGGTGAGGATGTGGAGAAACGGGCACCCTCCTACACTGTTGGTGGGAATGTAGACTGGTGCAGCCCCTCTGGAAAAGTGTGGAGGTTCCTCAGAAAATTAACTATAGAGCTTCCCTATGACCCAGCAATAGCACTGCTGGGAATTTACCCAAGGGATACAGAAATGCTGATGCATAGGGGCACATGTACCCCAATGCTCATAGCAGCACTCTCCACAATAGCTAAAACATGGAAAGAGCCTAAGTGTCCATCAACTGATGGATGGATCAAGATGTGGTTCATCTATGCAATAGAATATTACACGGCAATGAGAAAGAATGAAATCTGGCCATGTGTAGCAACATGGATGGAACTTGAGGGTGTTACGCTGAACGAAAGAAGTCGGGCAGAGAAGGACAAATACCATATGTTTGCACGTATAGGAGGATTAGGAGGAACTTAACGGAGGATTGTGGGGGAGAAGAAAGGGGGAAATAGTAAGGGAGAGGAGAGAGGCAAACCATGAGAGACTCTTGAATGCTGAGAATAAACTGAGGACCGATGGGTGTGGGGAGAGGGGGGTGATGGGCATGGAGGAGGGCACTTGTTGGGATAAGCACTGGGTGTTATATGGAAACCAACTTGACAATAAACTATTTGTAAAATAATAAAAATAAAAAATAAAAAGAAACCCACATGAAATTTTTAAAAAATCAGTGGGTTGATATATTAAAAGTTCTGGAAGAAAATAACTGCCTGTCAAACAGCCTGTATCTGGCAGTCCTTCAAAAGTGAGGGATGAATTAACACATTCCGAGATCATTAAAAGCTGATGCACTTTGTTATGCATGTGTCCTGTAAGAAGTGCACGAGTGACTACTACAAGGTGAAATGAAAAAACAATACACAGTACCTAAAAGCAGCATAGAAAAATAGCTCAATAAAAACATAGCTAAGTATATCAGGGGTGTCTGGTGGCTCAGTCGGTTAAGCGTCTGACTTCGGCTCAGGTCCTGATCTCACAGTTCGTGGGTTCGAGCCCTGAGTTGGGCTCTGTGCTGAAAGCACAGAGCCTGGAGCCTGCTTCCGATTCTGTGTCTCCGTCTCTCTCTAACCCTCCCCTGCTCACTCTCTGTCTCTGTCTCTCTCTCTCAGAAATAAGTAAAACATTAAAAAAAAAAACCACACAGTTAAGTATAAAAGAATTATTGTAACAATGTTCATCACTACACTTTTTGTTTCCTGTATGATGAGATTACCACATTTAAAGAAATAAAGGGCAAACATTATTGCAAAGCCTATTACTAGTACAACTGTATTTTTAACTAAATCTTGTCTACAAGTTTCAAAATATAACACATTTAAAAAAATTATTAGTTTATGTTTGAAGACAATGCATAAAAATATATTACTCCCATGGTATCCACAAAGAAAACAGGTATAGAGTATACAAAGAAGGAAATGAGAAAGGAACTTATTAGTTAGCCATTTCATTATGAAAAAATCTACTAAGCACAAATAGAGAGAAATGCAAGAAATGAAATACAAAAAATATATAAGGCAAATACAAGACATAGAAGATTATGGAAAAAGTAATCGTCCTTAACAGTGCTTTAAATGTAAACAGTTTAAACTCTCCGATGAGAACAAAGAGGCTGCCAGATGGATTAAACAAAACAAAACAAAAACATAAGGTCTAACTATATGCTGTCTACCAAAAGTTTACTTTAAATGGAAAATCACAAATGAGTTGGCTGCAAAGGTATGCACAAAGATACGGCAGGCAAACAGTACTGAAACAAGAAACAGGGAGGAATATACTGATTAAGTACACTACCTATACTTCAGATCATAAAGGTTATAACAAGGGGTCCTGGGTGGCTCAGTTGGTTACACATCCAGCTCAGCTCAGGTCATGATTTCATGGTTTGTGGGTTTGAGCGCTGCATTGGGCACTGCACTGACAGCTGGGAGTTTGGAGCCTGGAGCCTGCTTCAGATTCTGTGCCTCCTTCTCTCTCTGCCCCTCCTCCTGCTTTCTCTCTCTCTCAAAAATAAATAAAACATCTTTAAAAAGGTTATAACAAGATATATTTAATAAAAGACTCAATACAGTAAGACCTTATAAAACAGTTATACATCTAATGACAGAACATCAAAATATATGAAACAAAAACTAACAACATTGAAGGGAGAGACAGAACCACAATACTTAGATATGTCATCTTTTTTTTTCTTTTTTTAAGTAAGCTCCATCCAGAACTTGAACTCACAACCCAGAGATCAACACCTGAGCTGAGATCAAGAGTCAGATGCTTAAGGGGCACCTGGGTGGTTCAGTCGGCTGAGCGTCCAACTTTGGCTCAGGTCATGATCTCGCGGTTTGTGGGCTCGAGCCCACGTCGGGTTCTGTGCAGGCAGCTCAGAGCCTGGAGCCTGTTTCAGATTCTGCGTCTCCCTCTCTTTCTGCCCCTCCCCTGCTCATGCTGTCTCTCTCTGTTTCAAAAATAAACAAAAACTATAATTAAAAAATAAAATTAAAAAAGAGTCAGATGCTTAAATGACTGAGCCACCCAGGTGCCACAATACTTAAGATACTACATGGGTGAGGTTAATACTGTAGGTTGGCCTCATCTAATGCTTGGACTCATAGTAATGGCATTAATAAATAGTGGACAGGATAAATTAGACGTGCTCCTAATCTCTTATCAGCAGGTACAAAGTGGTATATTGAAGTGAAAAAGCAAATTGCATAGCTGGGATGAATTGGAACAAAATCCTAAATTCACAAAACTGACCAATACTAAATGACAAAAAGAAGAAAAAACAGAATTTCTTAAGAAAAAAAAAGAATACTACTAATACTAGGGGCGCCTTGGTGGCTTAGTCGGTTAAGCGTCCGACTTTCACTTAGGTCATGATCTCGCGGTTCATGGGTTCGAGCCCCGCATCGGGCTCTGTGCTGACTGCCAGCTCAGAGCCTGGAGCCTGTTTCAGAGTCTGTGATTCCCTCTCTCTCTGACCCTCCCCTGCTCACGCTGTCTCTCTCTCTCTGCTAGAAATAAATAAAAATATTTTTAAAAAAAGAAAAAAAAAAGAATACTACTAATACTAATCATGAAGAAAAAAATTGAAAAGACCTATAATGAGCAAGGAGACTGAGTCCAAAATCAAAAATCTCCCCCCTCCCTCCAAAAAGCCCTGGATGACTACACTGAAATAAAAGGCTTTTGTAAAGCAAAGAAAACCATGAACAAAACCCAAAGACACCATAGTGAAGGGGAGAAGATAATTGTAAACAGCATACCTAGTAATGAGTTAATATCCAAGATACATAAAGAAATTCTACAACTAAACACCAAAAAGCCATCCGATTAAAGAATGAGCAGAGGACCTCAATGTACATTTTTAACAAAAAAAAGACAGATGGACAAAACACAGGAAAGGGTCTACATCATTGTCAGGGAACTGTAGACCTAAAAACAAAAAGACTTGAGGACCTTTTTGTCTTAGAGGGCAAATATAGGAGAGACCTTCCTTATGTATTGAAAGTACAATGCATAAACTATTCTAACTCCCATGCAGAATAATACAGATTAACAAAATACCTATGCACTTAGTAAAAAGGAAATACACCAATTTCCATTAAAAATTTCAAGTAATGCGGCAACTGGCTGGCTCATTCAGTAGAACACACCACTTTGATCTTGGAGTTGTGAGTTTGGGTCCCACATTGAGCATCAATGTTACTTTTTAAAAATTCAAGTAATGACACAGTAAGAATAATATAGACCATCATGACTAATTATTTCTGAAAGATTATTCCAAATTACCAGTAAATAGGATAATTCAGGCTAAAAAGAAAATTGATTATGCCAAAACTGAGTATTCTGTAATTATAAGATTGACTAGACATTGGAAAATTAATGAATCCCACTTAAAAATATACAATTATATGCAAATCTAAGCAAGGACAGAAATGGCATTATAGAGATGAAAAGAAAGATGGTCTTTTAAATCAATGGTCCTGGTAAATTTTATATCCATTAGAGATGGTGAGACTGCATGTCTCACTCGTCTTTTCACAGACGAGTCTACTACAGATGGAATAAATAAAATAAGAGGTAGTGGGATATGTATAAACCACAAGATTAAAGAATACCTGGATACAGGAGAACATTTGGATAAATTTTGCTCTAACAAGATTAAGACTTCCTTTTCATTAAGAAAACATGAAAAATGAAGATTTTGGCACTTTTTCACTTCAGTATACCACTTTGTAACTGCTGATAAGAGATTAGGAGCACGTCTGATTTATCTTGTCCACTATTTATTAATGCCATTACTATGAGTCCAAGCATTAGATGAGGCCAACCTACAGTACTAACCTCACCTACAGTACTAACCTCCATGTAGCTCAAGGACTCAGTCTCATTCTACCGTGAACAAGATCTGGTAGGACATGTAGGTTTGCAGGTAATCAGTGATGTCACCTGAGTCAAGTGTATACACTGCAACACACACAAAACTGTGAAGAACACACCCATACCCAAGAGAATCACATTGCAACCCAGTGTCATCCAGACACAAACACCACAAATGTACTCAGGTCACTTATGATCAGGATTTAGCATTAGGCTTGATCTGGAATGTTCTACCCTGGTTCCATTAAGCCTCACAGGAAGTGACGTTAAGCAGCTGCAGCCTCCAGGGCCAACCACAGCATAACCAAAGGCTGCTCAAGTTCCACAAGTATAATGAATGTGTTAACACAAAAGAAACAAGGTTGTGATGGTTTGTGTCTCTATGAAAAGGCCACTTTCAAGAACTGCCAGTGATGGCATCAAGTACATCAGGATATCAGGACCTGCCATATTTATGAGATTTTGTATTTCACAGCATACGAGAGAAAGAGAAACTAACCGGCAAGACACTTGCCGGGTGCAGCTGTTCCCAAACACAAACATAATTGTTCTTCTAGGATGTGGGGGCTGAAGAAAAAAGAGAACATTTCTACTTTCTGTGGACTTTTCCACATTCCTCAGATTCATTCAGTATCCCTCCAATACGGCCTCTTTCATGTTTTTGAAATGAACTGGGAAAACTGAGGCTTTCCCACGTTTATTACGTAAGTCTTCTATCCATTGTGCATTTTTTAGGTGTTTTAGTAAGTCATGACAACAATGTGAAGGCTTTATCATTCTTTACATTCACAGAGTTTCTCTCTGGTGTCAATTTTTACCAGAGTTAGGCTTTACTGAGTTAGGCTTGAGAAAACAGTGAAGGCCTTCCATAGTGTGTACATTCAAAGGACTTCTTTCCAGTGGGACTTCAAATGTGTATTTACAGATCTGTATTTACAGATCTGTAAGTGGTGCAGGCTTTCCAACATTCCATACCTCATCGAGCTTCTCTTTAGTGCAAATACTTAAATGTCGAATCATGTGAAGCGGTGAAGACTTTCTTGCAATCTTTAGATTCATCAGGGGCTTCTCTAGTGTGATTTCTCAAATGGAATTTCCCACATTCACCACTTCCTAGGTCTTCTATCCATTATGAGTTCGTAAATGTTTTTTAAGGAATGAGGGCCAAGCAAAAGCTTTTCCACATTCCTTACATTGATAGGGTTTTACTCCAGTGTGAATTGTTAAATGTCCAATTAAGCTTGAGGAAAGATGGAAGGATTTCCCACATTCCTTGCATTCATAGGGTTTCTCTCCAGTGTGGATTCTCAAATGTTCGTTAAGTCGTGAGGAATAAGTGAAGGCTTTCCCACATTCCTTACATTTATACGGCCTCTCTCCAGTGTGAATTCTCAAATGTGCTTTAAGAATTGAGGAACTACTGAGGGCTTTCCCACATTCCTTACATTTATAGGGCTTCTCACCACTGTGAGTGTGAACATGTCTGCGAAAGGCTGAGATCCAAGCGAAGCATTTCCCACATTCCTGACATTCAAAGGGCTTCTCTCCAGTGTGAATTCTCAAATGATGATGAAGATATGAGGAGCTGCTGAAGGCTTTCCCACATATCATACATTTATAAGGCTTCTCACCTGTGTGAGTTTGAACATGATTACGAAGCGTTGAAGGCCACCGGAAGTGTTTCCCACATTCTTTACATCCATAGGGCTTCTCTCCAGTGTGAATCATAAAATGTACATAAAGGTGTGAGGAAGTGTAGAAAGATTTTCCACATTCACTACATACAAATGGTTTTATTCCAGCGTGAAATCGAGTGATGTGTTCATTGAGCTGTTTCATATTTGCATAGCATTTTCCACATTCCCTACATTCATAGGATTCTCTAACAGTGTGCATTTGAGTATACATAGGATAACCCGCTGAGGGAACTGAAATCCTTGGAAATGGAAGCATCCATTCATTGAGATATCCTCCACTGTACATTCTCCAGTGTGCCTGAAAGTGGGAATGACTAATGAACATCTTCCCACAGTCCCCATTTTCAAAAGACTTCTCTGCCAGACTGGTTCTCTCATACACGTTATGTGGAGTCAGGTTGAAGACGCTGCCACACTGATTCAATGCAGAAAGCTGCTCTCTCAGAGAGCTTCCCTTTTGCAGAGTATGGAAGCTGTTGGCATACTGATTGTGCTCAAAAGTGTTCTCTGTATTTTCAGTTCTCATGTGTGTGTTAAGGAATAGGTGTTGGCTTAAGACTTTCCCATTTTGCTCACAGTCAGAGAGCTCTGCTCCCTCGTGGGTCCTCTCCTGTGGATAAATGGATGAAAGCTGATGATAGGATTTTCAGATCCATTATAGATTTCATCCTTCTAAAGCTAAAAACATTATGATGACGACTCTTCCCATTTTCATTACATAAACACAGCTCCTGCTGACAGCTTTCAAGTTAAATGAGGGAACGCCTCTGACAAAAACTGATGCCATCTACTCTGCTCTTAGAAACATTCCATCAAAATTACAGGAAAATGTTTAGACTCATTCCCTCATATATGTAGGAACTTGTACTTGTGGTATCAGGGAAGCAACAATTTCCAAGACAGATTTGGGTTATCCTCCCCAAATCATAATCAGAGTATCTCTGAATTGCTTTCTCTTGGATGAATGCCATTTATCTCAAATATCTCCTACTTGCACTGAATTTATAACAAAACTACCAATCTTTTTTTGAATGTGGAAAAATAGGAAAATCACAACTCAATCTTACTTTTTGAATTTCTCTGGCTGTTTTTCCTTCCCAAAAATCTTGGAGAGATGGTGACTCTTTGCTTTGATGTTGAGTTTTCCATTCTAAAGTAAAATAAATGTTAAGCATTTGCAGAAACAAATCGCAGGTTAAACAACTTTTTAAAAAGATAAGACTTGGTTTTCTTTACTTTCATATTAAAAATGGTGAAAAAGGGGGCATGTGAGTGTATAGTCAGTTAAACATCTGATTCCTGATTTTGGCTCAGGTCAGGATCTCACGGCTGTCAGATTGAGCCCCACATCAGGCTCCATGCCAACAGCTGGAGCCTGCTTGGGATGATCTCGCTCTCTCAAAAAAAATAAGCATTAAAAAAATGATAATAACATAATAAAGAAAAAAAGATTTCAGCAGTTTGTTTATGGGAAAAATTTAGCACTAAGTGCAGATAGTCAAACTTTGGTGGTTTACTATAAAACAATTTTTGGAAAATTAAGTATAGTGAGCAGTAACAGACTATTATCAAGGTAGAAAAGTGGGAAACATCTAAACAACTAAGATCCACCAAAATGATAAACTTGAAGAAACAACAGGTTATTTTGTGAATCATAGAAAGCTTAAGAGGGAAGGAAGCTGAAGATACCCAGAAACATCAGACACAAATGGCTTCAGCATTATGAGACAAAATGAATCTTAAGTTTTATACATTAAAGTTGCAAATATGCCATATTTCAAACTGAGTAGTGACATTCTTCTCATTCACCAGTGATATCTGTCACAACACTCACCTTGGAAAACATCTTTCACCACTGTTCTCAACTCTTCTTGTTCCAACCTAGCTACTAGCCTGGGTTTCGACTGTTGATATCCTGTCCATGAGGAAAGGTACATTAATAGAAGAGGACTGTGCAAGAAATGACAAAGCTCTTGGTCAACCAGGAAATATATTTCTAATGAAAACAGTAAAATCAGTTTAAAAGGTCTAGAAAAGCAAATCAAAAGATTACTGATCTCTGACTCTGAAAACCTAACCCAAAGGTATGTACATATTTACTGAGCACATAGATGTTTATTCAAACAGTAAATAAAGGAGATGAAGAAAGGAGACCTTCCTTTTGATGGGGAAATCACTAGTGCGGTAGTCTCAAATGTTAGAGTGCGTTGCAATCGTCAGGATGGCTTATTGAACACAGATGTGGCAACAACCCCGGCTTTATCATTCAGAATGTCAAAAGTGGGGTTTGATTTGGGGCGCCTGAGTGGCTCAGTTGGTTAAGCGTCCACCTTCAGCTCAGGTCACAATTTTGTGGTGTAGGAGTTCAAGCCCTACGTTGGGTTCTGTATTAACAGCTCACAGCCTGGAGCCTGCTTCAGATTCTGTTTCTCCCTCCCTCTGCCCCTCACCCACTTGTGCTGTGTGTGTTTCTTTCTCAAAATAAACAAACATTAAAAAATATATATGGTAAAAAAAAAAAAAAGTAGGGTCTGACAATGTAAATTCCTAACAATGATGATGTTACTGTGGACCCTAGGGCCACATTTCCAGAACACCCACTCAGATTACAACCCATTAGTGCAGGGGCTATGTAGCTCTTATTCCCAATTATGTTTTAGATTAGACACCACCAAGGCTGGAAACACATTAAGTATATGATCCATGTCAGGAATGGTGGCAGCCTCACCTACTGTGACCAGGTTCTGGTAGTTCTCCAGCATCACGCTTCTGTACAGGTTTCTCTGAGCGAGGTCCAGTAACATCCACTCCTCCTGGGTGAAGTCCACCGCCACGTCGTCAAAGGTCACTGCAATCTAAACCATCACACCCGTGTTGGCTTGGGACAAGAAACATCCCCACCAACGTTCATGGGGGAATGAGGACGGGAGACTCACTACCGACGTGGGGTCATAAGGTTTCTCATCCATCCTCCCCCGGTTCTGTGGCTCTAGGTTACTGTTCTCTGAATCTAGACTCACTCACGGCTCTTCTCCACTCCTATGGTTTTCATGTCACCTTTTATTTATATTTATTTATTTATTTACTTGTTTATTTATTTACTTTTTACAAATAGTTTATTGTCAAGTTGGTTTCCATATAACACCCAGCGCTCATCCCCACAAGTGCTTGTCACCTTTTAAACAAGACCTTATGCGGCATGACTAGAGTAGTAGGTGTTCGCGGTTTCCTCTACTATCACACACTCTAGCACACTACAGATCCTTCATAAACAGCACAGAATGACTGACTTTTTTGAGAAAAGCACACAGCAAGGTGAAAGCCTGCATTTATAATCCATGAACTTCAGGATTGATTACTGAAATACTGAGACTATTTTCAGGGTAATAGTTTCCACTTCCAGAGCAAAGTCAACTGGGGATTCAGTCCTTGTCTGGGGTTTATTTGCTTTAGGAAGCTCAGGACACAGGTGTGCCTAGAAGGAATGTGTCCACCCGGTGGATGTAAGTATGGCATTCTGTTGACTGACACACTTTTTTATTACCTGATTATAATTTTTCAGCCAGACAGCCACCATCCTTTTTACCTCTGTGTTTTCCTCAGGATGGGAGAATGGATTCCTAGAAAGAACACCTTGGGGAAAGGAAAGGATACTTCAGAATACAGAATGGCCCTATTTGCCAGAATCACCCACCTGAAAATCATCCCATCCTATTTTAAGATTCCCATATATCCCTGCCCAAGAAATCTCACAGAAATACCCACTACTGCCATAAAACGCCACAGAAGCCCTGCCTGACCTGGAGCCAGAAAAGGGACTTGCTAGACATGCTACCTATGAGGTCATGGTCTTATTTTATAGGTATGGAAAATTAACCCCTAAAACATTTGGTTCTTTATTTGCCCAAAATAATAAAACTCATTAATGAGATAATGTAGCACCAATTCCCAACACACACACACCAGGAAGCTGACTTAGATAACAGCATTTTCTGGCATATTTCAGCTCTTTCTGAAAGAACCAGCAGTATGACTTATTTAGGACCATGTTGTTGGATCAATGTTGTATGGGAGCGACTTTTAAGAATTCTCTGGAAATGAGAATCAACAATGACTTACCATGGGTCAAGTCAATGCCTGCCATCTTGGGAGAGTGACGGTGAAGTCTACCTACTGGGAAATTCGATCACTTTAATACAACTTAGCAATGTAGGTGAATATGGCAATCTTTGTTATTCTTGACATAGGAATGCCCAGAGTCCTTTTCATACCAGTCATTAATCAGCAAGCATTACCAATCCATCATCATACATTAGCTCTCTCTCTGGAGGCAATGTGTGGGAAATTCACTAAAAAAGGTATAATCTATGGCATGAAAGTCACTAACATAAATTATCATTCACTGAAAATTATGTGACAGGTATCTGTCTCACTAGCTTTATATATATCAGCTCACTTAATTAGTGTAACAGCCCATTTCAATATAGATATCACTAGCCCTACTTAATAGCTGATAAAGCTAGATTCACAAAACACTAATCATTGGTCCACCACCCTCCAATTAGGAAAAAGAGATCCAGAATTGAATGCGAATAGGCTTGTCTCAAATGTTTGATCTCCTGAGGTTATTCCCAAATATGATCAGATGTCAATCAAGACCTGCACTGTCTAATTTAGTAGCCATCAGCCACATATGCTGTTGAGTATTTGATATGCAGTTTGTAAAACAGGATTTTAAAATACATCTACATTCTCAACTGTATTTATTACATGCATATACTAATACCAAGTACATGTCATGAAAATTTATGTTCAATGAATTTTAAAATCTTACTATGGCTTGAAGAATTTAAAATACTTTAATTTTAGCGGTGCCTGAGTGGCTCAGTCAGTTAAGTATCCTACTTTTGATTTCAGCTCAGGTCATGAGCTCACAGTTCATTGGTTCAAGCCCCACATCAGGCTCCACACTGACAGCCCAGAGCCCTCCCCAACTTTTGCATGCACGCTCTCTAATAAACAAACTTGAAAAAATTAGTGACTCTTCAATAAATTTAACACGGAACAGCTGCCCAAATGCTGATATACAATACTGCATCCAAACGATGGCAAACTCCAGTCTCTTTACCATAAATGAAATTAATCCTCATGACCCAAAAATCTTTTTTTCCCAAGGATTTCTTATTCTACAAATGAAAAAGACCAGAACCCTGAAAATAACAAGCTATCACAAACACTGCATCTCAAATGCTAGTATAGATTGCACTTACTCCTAGAAGTCTTAAAATAGTGCCTTTGGACTGAACAGGCCCACAAATGTGTTTACTTTTTGGACACCCACACAAACATTTTTCCATTTGGTTTTGTCTCCTTTCTTAATGGAGATGTAACCGCTATGCAATCAAAAATGTAGATCTTAGGTATTTTCAGGATGAGCTCTGACAACTGTAGTTACTCATGTTATCAGTCTTAAAAAAATAGAGAATGGATAGCATATCGAACTTCTAAAAAAACAGACAACATATGTCTCCCTGAAAAGCCATCTTCAGCCTTCTAGTTCACTCCCTCCCCCTAATTCCAGACAATCTGTTTCTACTAGTTCCTAGATAGGTTACTCAGTTTGTACATTTATAAACATAATATGCTTACTGACTTTTTTTCCATTTAAAGAAACAGCAAGGGAAAAAACATTCTTAACTCTCCCAGTGAAGTTTGGACTTGTCCATTTCTTCTTGTATTTCTGTCAAGCATTAGTTTATTATCTTGTGCATCACTGTTATTGGGTAGGTACAAATTTTGAAATCGTATCATATTAGAGATATTGAATCTTCTATTATAAATAACTCTGTGTAGTAATGATTTATGACAATGTTGTCTGACATGGAGATACATTTTCTTTTGGAGAGCTCTTTGGGTATCAAAGATGCTCTTTATTTTCCAGTATGTGACATAGGGCCTGGTGCCACGTGATTGATGACTGACAGACCAAGACCACAAAGTCCCTATGTCACTCAAAGCACATCTAACTAGGGACACCTGGCTGGCTCAGTCAGTAGAGCATGCAACTCCAGATCACAGGTCATGAACTCAAGTCCCATGGTAGGCGCAAAGGCTTATTTAAGAAAAAAAATTTTTTTTTTAATTTATAAAAACCAAAGTACATCTATCTAGATTACATTGAATTAACAGTTCCTAACAAAATATATATCCCAGATTTTAGGAAATGTAGTTAAGTACTCTAGGAATACAAGTGTGTGGGAATTTCACACTTCTGAGCACTCACCCACCAGCCAAAGCCTGCCTGTAAACTTCTTCCCCACGGACCCCTAACATGATACATGGTGCTGTTTCTTATACCTGTTGTCACCCATGGTTCCCTCCACTCATTTGCCCACCAATCATGGCTTGACTATAATCCAGACTACCTTTACCCAGGCAACCCAGCAAACTTTACAACCAGTGGACTGCAAACCTACCGCTGATAATAAGGTCTGACCCAGTCTTGGTGGGTGAAGGGCCCTGTACAAATGTGACCTTCCTGGGGTGCCTGGGTGGCTTAGTCTGTTAAACGTCCGACTTTCGCTTAGGTCATGGTCTCGCGGTTCGTGGTGTTCGAGCCCCACGTCGGACTCTGTGCTGATTGCCAGCTCAGAGCCTGGAGCCTGTTTCAGTCTGTGACTCCCTCTCTCTCTGACCCTCCCCTGCTCACGCTGTCTCTCTCTCTCTCCTAGAAATAAATAAAACATTTTTTTTTTAATGTGACCTTCCCTATTACTCTCCATCATCTCTGTAGGGTCTGTGAGAGTGTTGTCTGCATCTTTGTTACTCTTCCAGCATATGTCAAACAGTCAAGGACAGGGGCCCCTGGGTGGATCAGTTGGTTAAGCATTTGACTCTTGCTTTCAGCTCAGGTCATGGTCTCGTAGTTTTGTGAGTTCAAACTCTTTATAGGGCTCTGCAATGGTAGCACAGTAATGTTTTAAAAAATTTTAACTCCAGGGGCGCCTGGGTGGCTCAACTGGATAAGCGTCCAACTTCAGCTCAGGTCATGATCTCAGTCTGTGGGTCTGAGCCCTGCACCCGGCTCTGTGCTGACAGCTCAGAGCCCAGGAGCCTGCTTCAGATTTTGTCTCCCTTTCTTTCTGCCCCTCCCCTCTTGGCACTCTTTCTCTCAAAATAAATAAATAAATAAATTTTTAAATAAAGAAATAAAGTCTTAATGCCGATGAACTCAGATTAAACCCAGCTGCAGCAAGCTACCGCTCTGTGGTTCTTTCTTTCCCAGCATCTAAATGTATAATTGCAATATAGACATTCTTGGCACCTGGCAGAATCCCCTTATCTCCGACCCGTAGGGTAAGGACCATTATGGTAGGAAGAGTTAAAAGGAGGATCCTGGAATTTCCACCACTGGACCTAATTATCCAGAAATAATACCGACACTGCTGGGGGAACTGCAGAGATTAATGCCAAAATCCACTTTGCCCAAGGACTGGGAAATAGGGATTGGCTCTGAAGAAATAAACCACAGATGTCAACAATCACAAGACCAACTCCAGAAACCTAAACTAAACCTAAACTGTACTGGGTTGACATGTTTTGTCTATGCTTGTATTTATCTGCACATGTTTATTTGCATAAACTAGGCTTTCACTTCTGCTATGTCCTTTCCGTTTTTGATTAATATACAAGTTATTACAGGGTAACATTACAATTTAGCTTTTAGGTAAATAATTTCCATGAGACCATGACTAAATTTGAGGAGTACTTTACAAATAGACTGTGATGGAGAGCAAATGACACTTGACGTACATTTAAAACGCCCTTAGGCAATAATAATTTGAGGTACACACCACCCACAATATAGTCTCTGACATATTTTGAAGCCTCTGAAACTGAAGTTGGGAAACTAAAACTGACAGGCCTGTTTCTGCAAATGACGTTTTATTACATAAAACCACACCCATTTGTTTAGTAAGGGCTATAGTTGCTTGTGCATCTACAAAGGCAGAGCTGAGGAATTCCCGGCTCTGTGGCCAGCACAGTGGAATACACTTGCTGAGAGAGGACTTCAGCCACCCCCACTTTAACCGCAAACTTTCTAACTGATGGTCTTCTTTCCAGCTTCTCTTTGAACTCAGACAAAAAGAGCATGTGGGGAAATGATCCTCTGATGGGAACCTAAACTGCCCCCTTCGGCAAGAAGTACTAGCTGAGCCGGGAAGACCCTACATGATGGACTCCAAGACAATAATGCACCTGATCTTCACAGCCCACCACAGGTACCCACCAACCTTTCTCGGGCATTTTCCTTATATAAACCTCTAAGTATTTCCAGCACTTTTGCTACATTACTACCTGGGCCTTTTCAGACAAAGTTGGCAAGCCTGGGTACTGACTCACTTACCAGTGTATGAAATTATAAGAAATAAAGAAAACATTTTACGACAGCATGCAAGGCACCTGGGTGGCTCAGTCAGATAAATATGGATTTGGTGGGGGTGGCTTGAGTCAGTTAGTTAGGCTTCTGACTTCAGCTCAAGTCATGATCCCAGTTTCTGAGTTCCATCTTCTGCATCAGGCTTTCTACTGTCAGCGCAGTATCCACTTAGGATCCTCTGTTCTATCTCTCTGCACCTCCCACGCTCTCGCTTGTGCTCTCTCAAAAATAAAATAAGGTTGACTTCAGCTCAAGTCATGATCTCACGGTTTGTGATTTCAAGCCCCACACTGGGCTCTCTGCTGTCAACACAAAGCTCTGCGTTGGAACCTCTGTCCCCCTCTCTCACTGCCCCTCCCCCACTCAGGCTCGCTCTCTCAAAAATAAATAAATATTTAAAATAATAAGTAGGGGTGCCTGGGTAGCTCTGTCATTGAGCGTCTGACTTCAGCTCAGGTCATTATCTCATGGTCCGTGAGTTTGAGTTTGAGCCCCATGACGGGCTCTGTGCTGACAGCTCAGAGCCTGGAGCCTGCTTCAGATTCTGTGCCTCCCCCATCTCTGTCCCTCTCCCACTCTCTCAAAACTAAACATTAAAAAAAAGACAGCATGGAAATCTCAATAACTCTTGAGTTTCTCAAAGCACGTGTGAGTCTTCCAAGTCGGTATTATGAAGACATAACGGCGCTGCCATAAGTTAGAATAGCCTAACAGAAAATTATCATACATAAATCTTGAATAAATCCGAAATCCAAAACATATTTTGAGGTAAAGTGGAAAATTTTAGTTTTATACAGTACATATTGCATCACATTTTTAATTTTCGTGGCCGAATCACTGTAATATGCTTTCAACAGTAAAATCTCATCTTTATTTAAAAAATTTTTTGAATATTTTGAGAGCGAGATGTGAGACAGCGCGAGCAGGATAGAGGAAGAGAGGGAGACAGAATCCCAAGCAGGCTCTGGGCTCTGAGCTGTCAGCACAGGGGCTCGAACTCACAACTGAGATGATGACCTGAGGGGAAGCCTGAGCCACTCAGACGGCCCTAAAATCCCATCTTTAAAACATACATTACCCAGTATTTAGGGGTCATGTATCAAGTCTACAATTTATTTCCTATTTACTCGCAAACAATCCATTAAACAATACATTTCTTTATCCAGAGAGTGCAACCACACAAAATGCGAAAATAGGTGAATCTGTTTCAGTGCACGTTCACAGCAATTGCTGCTTACATTTCATTTAGGTTTAAGATTTTACGGAAGAAAAATGTCGGGAAAAAACATGGTCCAAATGGTCTGTTAATGTGAAATTCAATTATTCTGGGGGCGCCCGGGTGGCTCAGTCGGTTAAGCGTCCGACTTCGGCTCAGGTCATGATCTCGCGGTTTGTGGGTTCGAGCGCCGCATGGGGCTCTGTGCTGACGGCTCAGAGCCTGGAGCCTGTTTCAGATTCTGTGCCTCCCTCTCTCTCTGACCCTCCCTTGCTCACGCTGTTTCTGTCGCTCAGAAGTAAAGCATTAAAAATTAAAAAATTCAATTATTCTGAAAATGGAGTATTAACGCCTCCTTTCATTTCTCCCCGAGTCCCTGGCTTGAAACCTGGTGGGAATGGACAGGCTGAGGATCGTCTCATGAAAACAGAGGTAAAAACTGTTTCTCTTTAGTACAAAGACCAGCGGAGCACGTGGGTACAATAGGTACCGAACGTGCACACTACACGCACCGGAGAAGGCATATTACCTGCCTACTAAGACAGTGTGTCCGGAATAAAAGACGAGCGCAGACAAAGCCACATTCTCAGATGAAACAGCCTCTTCCCCAACGAAAGGAAACACAGGCGCCGCTGAACCAACTTTCCCGACGGCTCAGCGGCCGGGTCTCGGAGGCAGGTGGGGGAGCGGGTGGCGGTGGTGGGGTGAGTCTGGGCCGCTCCCAACAGCAAAAACTCTTTTCCTTCGGGCGAAAAGTCCCAAGGGCCGCTTGCACAGTGCGGGACAGGCGAGCACAATGGCCACAAAGACCCCGCGGACGCGCCCTCCCAGCACGACCATGGCCGCTCCGCGCGGGCACCGCCGACCCCAGCGGCCTGTCGGGAGGTCTAGGCGGATGAGAACCACACGGCCCTGCCCTTAAGCGGCCCCATCGGTGACCCCGACTAAGACCGGCCTTGGACTCCTTCCTCCTTCCTCCCAATCAAGCCTTCCCCACCACAGCCGGTCCACACCTGACCACCAAGATCCCAACGTGCTCAACGCTGCGCGAAACAGCAGGCGAAAAGACCCCGGCGAGCGTGTGATGCCACTTCCGCTTCCGGCCGGGAATCGGGGGGCGGGGCTTCCCTCGGGCGTGGACGAGAGGTGGCAAGCCACGCTGGGCGCTGGGACTGGGGCCGGTATCCGGCCAGAGGACACGGCTGGGGCAGGAACCAGGTACGGGGGCGCGGCTACGGGTGGGGGCGGGACCCTGCTCGGGGGACAGGGCCTGGTGGGCCGGGGGCGGGGCCCAGCTCCCCGGGGCGGGGGCGGGGCGCCAACGGGCTCGCCCCAGGGTCAGCCCGGTAGTAGGTTTCCTGTCTCCCTGCACGACCTGGAGCCTCTGCGGTCGTTGTCCCTCAGCGATAAGCCCAAGAGTCCGTCACGTAGTCTGTCTCCCGCATTCAGCCCACCCGTCGCTGGGCCTTGATTTCCTCTCATTGTCCTTTACGTTGGACACGACGCTGAAGTCCAGTTGTTGATGCCTTGCTTCATTGTTAGGACATTTTCTGTAAATCTTTCCTTTTCTGTGTCAAATACGTGTATCTGTTTTCGTGAGATCGCACTGATCCCAGGCATTCTGCTCTTCTCGGGGCGTGGTTATAAAGTTGTTCCCCTAATCATGTTTGCTGTGGTTTTCGTTGGATGGCCTTTGTGCAGTTAGTAAAGATCTATTTAAACAGGACTGAGTGGGGGCGCCTGGGTGGCCCAGTTGGTATGATCTCGCAGTTCGGGAGTTGGAGCCCTGCGTTGGGTTCTGCTGACAGCTAGCTCAGAGCCTGGAGCCTGCTTCAGATTCTGTGTCTCCCTCTCTCTCTGCCCCTCCTCTGCTCATGCTCTGTCTCTCAAAAATAAGTAAACTTTTAAAAAGTAAACAGGGGCGCCTGGGTGGCTCAGTCGGTTGGGCGTCCGACTTCGGCTCAGATCATGATCTCGTGGTCCGTGGGTTCAAGCCTCTCACTGGGCTCTGTGCTGATAGCTCAAAGCCTGGAGCCTGTTTCAAATTCTGTGTCTCCCCCTCTCTCTGACCCTCCCCTGCTCACGCTGTCTCTCTCTCTTTCAGAAATAAATAAAACATTAAAATTTTTAAATAAAATAGTAAATAAATAAGTAAACTGGACTGAGTGTCACATCTTAGCGGAGGGGAGTGGGAGGGAGTGGAGGAAATCGGTGAAGGGGATTAAGAGTTACAGTGCCCTAGTTGTAAAATAACAGTGTCTCAGTTATTTTACAACTGAGACACTAGAAGTAATATTCACAATACAGAATATAAATCAATCCGACACTGTAACAACTTTGGTGACAGATGGTAACTAGACTTACTGTGGTGACTGTTTTAGGATGTGCGCATATAAGGACATATATACATCAAATTGCTATGTGGACGTCCGAAGGTAATCCAGTATTGTATGTCAGTTCATCAATAAATAATGAAATATATGTCCACGTACATCATGAAATGTGCTTTATGAATACATCGAATTGATATATCTCTTGTTTCATCATTAATTGTAGAAACATTTAATTTTTATATAGCTTAAGAAGTCTGGTATGTTTTTTGTTTTTGGTAGAGAGAGCTCTTAAGGCAGGGAGAGGAGTATCAAGCAGGGGGAAGGGAATCCTAAGCCGGTTTGACGGGGGGGGGCTCCATCCCACAACCCCTGGGATCATGACTTGAGCTGAAGTGCCCCTCCCCTTTTTTCTTTTTGGTTACATTGAACATAATGGTAAACTCTAATCATTGATTCCTTGTGTTTTCAGTGGAATGACAGTTTTATAAATCTTTCATATTTTTGTTCACATACATATTTGTATTCTTACTTTGTGAAAAATCACTTACACTGGGCATTCTTCCCTTATTGAGGAATGGTATGAAAGTTTTATTTGCTGTGATTTGGAGTGGTTATCTTTGTGCAGTTAATAAAAGATCTTTTGAAATACTGATATAAAACATATTTCATCCAGACTTGTTCATGTGAACCATTAAATGTTTTGTACCTATCTACTGAAGTGATACCTAATTTGCTGCATTAATGTTTCATGTTTATTCTATAAATCATTTAATTTTATGTAGGCAAAGAAGTGTTTTTATTTTAATTTTTTCTTAAATATCATTGGATGTTTTTTATTTCATTTTTTTCTTAAATACTTTATTGTCAAGTTGGTTTCCATATAACACCCAGTGCTCATCCCAACAAGTGCCCTCCTCCATGCCCATCACCCCCCCTTCCCTCTCCCCCACCTCCAGCAGCCCTCAGTTTGTTCTTAGCATTCAAGAGTCTCTCATGGTTTGCCTCCCTCCCTCTCCTCCGCTATATTCCCCCTTCTTCTCCCCCATGGTCCTCCATTAAGTTCCTCCTAATCCACCTAGATGTGCAAACATACAGTATCTGTCCTTCTCTGCCTGACAATTCGCTCAGCATAACACCCTCAAGGTCCATCCATGTTGCTACACGTGGCCAGATTTCATTCTTTCTCATTGCCTTGTAGTGTTCCATTATATAGATGAACCACATCATCAGTTGATGGACACTTGTTTATAATGTTTGTTTTGAGAGTGAGAGAGAACAAGGAGGGATGCAGAGAAAAGAGAGAATCCCAAGCAGGTTCCGCACTGAGCCAGGGACAGGATTCGAACTCGAGGAACCAAGAAATCCTGACCTGAGCTGAATCCAAGGGTTGGACGCTTAACTGACTGAGCCACCCAGGCACCCCTAAAAACTTTTTTAAAATTCTTTTAATCTTTGTTTATTTTTGAGAGACAGAGAGGCAGAGTGCAAGCGGTGGAGGGGCAGAGAGAGAGGGAGACACAGAATTTGAAGCAGGATCCAGGCTCTGAGCAGAGCCTGATGAGGGGCTTGAACTCAAACTGCAAGTTCATGGCCTGAGCCGAAGTTGGACGCTCAACCAACTGAGTCACCCAGGTGCCCCTTTTATGTTTATTTTTGAGAGAGGGAGGGAGGGAGAGAGAGAGAGAGAGAGAGAGAGAGAGAGAGAGAGAGAGAGAGAGAGATGAGCGGGAGAGGGGCAGAGAGAGAGGGAGACACAGAATCCGAAGCAGGCTCCAGGCTCTGAGCTGTCAGCACAGAGCCCAACGAGGGACTCAAACTCATGAACCTCCAGATCATGACCTGATGATCATGCTTACCAACTGAGCCATCCAGGTGCTCCAAAACACCAAATTCTTTAATCCTCGTAGGATATATTTTACATGTACGGTAGGGTACTAGATCCAATAGTTCTTTTCCCTAGAAAAGATGACTAATTGATTCAGTACCACTTATAAACTTTCTTGACCTATAAATTTGAAATTCCAACTTTATTGAACAATAAATTGCTGTGTCAGTCTCTGGACACTTCAGCACTAGTATTGCATTTACTTATGCTCATGTCACACTGTTTTGAATGGTATGAAAGTCTTAATATTTAGACTTTATGTATATATATAAAGGTTGATAATGTTGCATTTACTGCTGTAGGGCCTCAGCTTCGGGTAATCCCACGGGTGGTATCATGTTTACCTAATTCTTGGGATCATTGCCTCTTTGTGTTAGATCTGCACATTTGAGTAATTATTCATTCTTGCAGTCTTTATAGGGTCACATCGCTATAGAAAGTCCTTCAGCCCTCAGCTCAGTGTAGGCTACTTAATGGTCTGTTGGCTGTGTCTGCAGGCAACTGGGCTTGCCATTTGTGTCTCCAAAACTGAAGGAGCAAACATCTCTTTCAGACTGTATAGACTATTTTCTTTCTTCCTTCCTCTGTCTCTCTCTCTCTCTCTCTCTCTCTCTCTCTCTCTCTCTCCCCCTCCCTCCCTCCTCTTTCTCCTTCTCCTTCTTCTTATACACTCTCTTCATAGGTAAAAACTGTCTTGTATGGGGTCCCTGGACTGATGGGTTCTGTCTCCAGAATTATAGTCAGGTGGGGTTGAGAACAGTCACATGGGTCTACTGGGTCTGCACTGGAGTGTGTGCTATACGATCCTGTTATCAGGGCAATCGACCGTTTTGGGGCCCTGGTCAGAAAGGACATCCCTCCAAGACCTTGGTCAGTAGGACAGACACCAGGACAAACACCCTCTTCAGGGTCCAAAGATGGTGGTAACATTTCTAGTTGTGCGACTAGGTGGCCATAAATGGACCCAGACACAGCTGAGAGGGGTGGGAGCCAAGCCACAAGCCTGACTTAGGGTCCACAGCCATGCCAGGCTGTGCAGGCCTGCCGCAGTGGGCACTGATGGGCAAGCCTCCCCCTGGGTCCCTGGATGGGCAGGATTCCTCCTACATCGTGGCTCACCATCCGGAGTTGGGTTGTGGGCTGCTTTAAGATCTGCAGTCAGACAGGGTTAGTAGGCCTGCCTCCTCCAGGTTCACAGATGGACATGTACCCTTCTGGATTCCTCCGTGGGGAAGACAACAGTGAAGAGAGGCTTGAGGTGCATCACCAGCTGTCTTGCTCAAGGTCTGCATCTCAGAGTGAGGTCAGCAGAAACCTCATGTTACCTGAGAGGCATGGGTGGAATGTGTCTCCTTCCAGGGCCTGAGTGATGGTGCTGGTGGCAAGGCCAAATGGGCCAAATGGGCCTGTAGCCAAGTAGACATGATGACATGGCTCTTTCTTTCTTTCTCTCTTTCTCCCTTCCTTCTTTCTTTTCTTTCTCTCTCTCTCCTCTTTCTCTCTCTCCCTCCCTCCCTTCCTTCTTTTCTTTCTTTCTTTCTTTTCAAATAGTTTATTGTCAGGTTGGTTTCCATATAACACCCAGTGTTCATCCCCACAAGTGCCCCCTCCATGCCCGTTTCCCCCCTACACCCCCACATCCATCAGTCCTCAATTTTTGTCAGCATTCAAGTCTTTCATGGTTTGCCTCTCTCCCTTTCCCCCACCATTTCCCCCCTTTTCCTCCCCCATGGTCCTCAGTTAAGTTCCTCCTAATCCTCCTAACGTGCAAACATATGATATTTGTCCTTCTCTGCCTGACTTATTTCGCTCAGCATAACACCCTCAAGGTCTATCCATGTTGCTACACATAGACATGGCTGTTTCTATGTGTGTAGCTGGGACCACAGACAGTGAGCCAGCCCTCTGGGTATAAGTGTCCCTTCTCAAAATGACCCTCCTTGTTTGTGGGCTCTACTGGGGTTTTATAGTCTCCTACCTGAATTCCAGAACTTCCACAAAGTACTTTTATTCATGGAAGGCTGCCTGACTATTGTTGCTGGGGGGGTTCCAAGTGGAGATCTCGTATTCCGCCATCTTGCTGTCCCAGGAATTTCAGTGTACCCATCTTAAGGAAATCTTACAGTAACTTGTCACATAACTAGGTCAAAGCAAAAGATGGCTAAGCCAACAGCATCCAAAATGTATTTGGTCACTTTTCACTCATCGCTGCATGTGGTGGTGAGTATGTGTGTTGCAGGAGAGGAGAGAAGCAGGCTCTCAATCTGGAGTAGTACGTACTTGATTCATACCGGCGTCAGTGAAGACCAGTGGACACACCAGTACCACCGACCTCTAAGATACTATTACCAAGGAGGTGTTCTGTAGGCCTCTCAGACTGATAAACTGATGTTTTATCCTCCCCACTATTTTCTTCTTCCTCTTATGCCATCAGTGGAAAAGCTAACACCATCAACTCTAGCACTCAAAGAATTTTTCTTCAGTGGTCATCAGGCTGGTTTACCCCCCTACGCAACAGACCATATCTAGTCATTTTCAGTCATCACAAATATGTGCTGGCACCTAGTGGGTGGATCTTTTAAAAGTCTACACAATACAGGGCAGCCATCACAAGAAATCATTAAACAGACCAGAATGTCAATATTGATTTTTTGAGATCCTGGTCTAGACTATTCAGGGCTAATATTAAAAGATTTCTCTAAAAAATCCCAGCAACTGTCTATTACCTTATTATGGAATTAAAGATATTATCAGAAAGGAATCTCACGATCGTTTCCCATTATCTTGTTACTTTTTTATTATATTTAAATATCTGTAACAGAATTCACTATTTTATTTTATTTTTTTAAATATCTTTATTTATTTCTAGGAGAGAGAGAGAGACAGCGTGAGCAGGGGAGGGTCAGAGAGAGAGGGAGTCACAGACCGAAACAGGCTCCAGGCTCTGAACTGGCAGTCAGCACAGAGCCCGACGCGGGCCTCGAACCCACAAACCGCGAGATCGTGACCCAAGCGAAAGTCGGACGCTTAACCGACTAAGCCACCCAGGCGCCCCAAGAATTCACTATCTTAAACACTTTAGATGGACAATTCTGTTCCCATCAAGCACATGGTTTTTTGGTGCAACCATTACCACTAGCCATTTCCAGATGGTTTCCTATTCCCAAACGGAAACCCTACCCATTAAACACTCATTTTTCATCTTCTTTCCCTCCACCGGCTGCCAACCATGCACTGAGAAAAGGAGTTTCCACCTGAGGTCCTGGGGCGTATCTGAAGGTGGCAATGATGGAAAATAAAGCTGCAATTAAACATGGATAAGGAAGGAAAAGAGGGAATGAGAGATAGGGTGACAGAAAGGCAACGAATGTGGCAGGATCTCAGACTTCTCCTGTGCAACATACTGCATAGAAACTCCTAAGCAAACTACCACTCAAATCAGATTCCTACACTGGAAGTCCAAAATCACATCACTGATTCCAGGGTAGAATCCACTGCAGTCACAAACTTTTTGTGGGAAGTGGGGTAAATGAGAAGCTTCTTTCTCTGTAAGAAACATGGTAATTGCATGAAATTATATGTGTAAAACAGCACAGTTTTAACATGGCAAGCACTTGAATTACAACTGTAGTAGCCTTTTTATGCCCCTTCTTCATGTGAAAAATGCACCCAAATAAATGAACGTGAAGAGTATTAACATTTGAGAGGACAGGCGAGGAAAGCAGGGCAGCACTTGATGGATGTGTTTCACATCTAATGTTGCCCAGGTCAGGAACGGCTATCGGAAATCCGACCGAAGACAGAATTTTGGTACTGTAATTAGGGAAGAAAGGTAACAGAGGAACTACTAAAGAGGTTGTTGAGAAACAAATACAAAGACAGATACAAGCAAGTCATGGGTGCTTTGGAAACAGAGGAAATGAAGTATCTATTACAAGAGAAAAATAGCAAGATTTAAATCCACAACGTTTGCATTTGGGGCCCACAAAATCCTCTTAGTTCTGAGGCCAATGGCCCATCGTGGCCCATCTCTCCCAGGTGGAGAAGACTTCCCAGCACCCCATCACATCCTTGTTCCTCAGGCTGTGGATGAAGGGGTTCAGCATGGGGGTGACCACAGTGCACATCACTGAGGCAATCAAGCTTCTCTGGGAAGAATGTTTCTAGAACTGAACTCCACTGCCAGGCTTCTCCCACAGGAAAAGGAGATCACAGAGCAGTGAGACCCCCCAGGTGGTAAGTGCTTTATATTTCCCCATCTAGAAGACATTCTTATTAAGGAAGAGACAGTCTGAGACTATGACAAGAGGATCCTAATGAAACAAAAGTCAGCGAGTGCAGTTACTGACACACACACAAGATGTTACTGATGAGAGTAACAGATTGTTGGAATTAGGACTGGCAGGTTTTGCAATAATCCAGTGATGTCACCGAAGGCCAGTGTAGTATACACTGCAACCCACACGAAGCAGTGAAGACTACACCCACACCTATACCCAAGAGAACCACTTCATATCCAAATCTCCAAACACAAACGTAAGACGAATGTGCCCAGGTCACTTCTGATCAGGATTATCATTACACTTGCAGTGTGCTCCACTGGTGTAAGCCCAAACGGAAGTGATATGAAGCTGCTGCTGCTGCAGCCTCCAAGGCCACCCACGACATAACTAAAGGCTACTCAAGTGTCACAGGTGTATGAATGTGTTAACTCAAAGCAGAAACAAGGTTCTGGTGGATTCTCTGTCTCTATCCAAAGGCCACTTTCAAGAATTGCCAGTGGTGGCAGCAAGTACTTCAGATTATCAGGACCTGTCCTATTCACAAGGTTCTCCATCTCCTACATATGAAAGGGTGAGAAACTAACCAGCAAGTCAAGTGCCAGATGCAGCTATTTCTGAACACAGGCAAACACATCATTGGTTTTCTTCCAGGTTGTGGTGATCTAGGAGCTAAGAGAACATTCTCTGTTCCCAGCCTCTCCACACACTGTCTGAGGATCAAGGTATTTTCTAACCTAGTACTGGGTGTGTAGCTCTTTCGAGGGTTATGAAATCAGGGTGTATAACCCTCACATTTCTAAAGTCTTTTCGGGCCCAGAAAGATCAGGTATGAGAGAGGAACAAGAGCATCTTCAGGAAGTTTAGAGACATATACCCCCTACCTTCACCCCCATGAGGCACTGTAAATGGACTCTGTGAGCAGTGAACTATTTTAACTGCTCACCGTCTTCACAGAATTAGACAAGGTCCATACAACTAGGCAACCCAGGTGGCTTCAACAGCATTAAGTCTAACGGTAGTAGTCGCACTTGGGGCCAGGCTGCAATCTAGGTGTAGAAACTAGACTAGCATTGCTCTCAGGGGCAGAAAGCCAGACCCTTCCCAAAAATGGTCAGGGAAGAGGGGCTCATGTTCAAAGGAGATCTATAAACCCACCCTGTAAGCTGAGTTCCACACATCTCTTACATTTAACCACTTCACTGTTTCTCCAGCGTGGTTTTTAGGAGACCGATTGCCTTCCCACATTGCTTAACTTCGTAGGGCATCTAATTAGTGAGTTCTTTCATGTACTCAGTGGGACACCTGGAGATTTTTCTACATTCCTCATATTCATACAGTTTCCCTACAATGTGGTGTTCATGTTTTTTAAATGAACTGGATAACAAATTTGGTCACAATTATTCTGTGCATACCTATCTGTGATGCATTTTTAGGTGTTGTGACCATGATGCGAAGGCTTTCCCATATCCTTTATGTCCAAGGAGTTGCTCTGTGGTGCCAATTTTTACACATGGAGTTAAGCCTGAGCAAACAGTGAAGGTCTCCTCTCTGTGTGTACATTCAAAGGGCTTCTCTCCAGTGGGACTTCAAATGTGTATCTGGAGTTGTGGAAGTAGTGCAGGCTTTCCCACACTCTGTACACTCATAGGGCTTCCCTCTACTGTGAGTTTGTGTATGTTTGTGAAGGTTGGAGGACCAAGTGAGGTCTTTCCCACATTCTTTACATTAACAGGGCTTCTCTCCAGTGTGGATTCTTAGTGTTGGCTCCGGATGAAAGCAGTAGTGAAAGCTTGCCCAGAGTGCTTACTCTCTAGAATGATTTCGCAAATGGCTATGAAAATAGGAGAAAGTCCTAAAGGCTTCCCCACATTCACCACATTGAAAGGGTTTCTCTCCAGTGTGAGGTCTCAAATGTTCATGAAGATATGAGGAACTACCAAGTGCTTTCTCACATTCACCACATTCATAGGGCTTCTCTCCACCGTGAGTTCGTAAATGTTTTTTAAGGACTGAGGGCCAAACAAAAGCTTTCCCACATTCCTTACATTGATAGGGTTTCTCTCCAGTGTGAGTTCTCAAATGTACACTAAGTCGTGAGGAATTAGTGAAGGCTTTCCCACATTCCTGACATTTATACGGCTTCTCTCCAGTGTGAATTCTCAAATGTTCATTAAGAATTGAGGAACTACTGAGGGATTTCCCACATTCCTTACATTTATAAGGCTTCTCACCACTGTGAGTTTGAACATGTTTACGAAGGACCGAGAGCCAAGCAAAACGTTTCCCACATTCCTTACATTTATACGGCTTCTCTCCAGTGTGAATTCTCAAATGTTCATTAAGAACGGAAGAACGGCTGACGGCTTTTCCACATTCCTTACATTTATAGGGCTTCTCACCACTGTGAGTTCGAACATGTTTGCGAAGGAGTGAGGGCCATTGGAAGTGTTTCCCACACTCTTTACATCGATAGGGTTTCTCTCCAGTGTGAATTCTCAAATGCACATAAAGGCGTGAGGATGTAGTGAAGGCTTTCCTACATTCACTACATTCAAAGGGTTTTATTCCAGCGTGAAGTCGAATGATGTGATTATTGAGGCACTTGGAATCTGCGTAAGACTTCCCACATTGTTTACGTTCATGGGGTTCTGGAGCAGTATGTGTCTGCACGTGGTCAGTATGGCCTGCTGAGAAAACTGACGCTCTTATAAACGGCTTCCATTCATCGAGATCTCCTCCACTGTGAGTTCTCATGTGCGCCTGAAAGTGGGAGTGACTAATGAACGTCTTCCCACAGTTGCTGCATTCCAGAGACTTCTCTGCCAGGCCGGTTCTCTCATACACGATATGTGGAGTCTGGCGCAAAGTTTTACCACACTGATTCAACTCGGAAAGCTTCTCTCTAGGGCAGTTTTTCTTTTCCGGAGTAAGGAAGCCATTGTGATACGGGTGACACTCAAAAGTGTTCTCTCTATTTTGAGTTCTCACGTGTGTCTTAAGGTTGAAGTGTTTCCTCAAGACTTTCCCACTTTGCTCACAGTCAGAGAGCTCTGTTCCATCCTGTTGATGAAGGGGTGAAAGATGATGATAGGGTTTTCAGACTGATGATGAGTTTCAACCTTATAATGCTAAAAACATTATGATGAGGACTTTACCAGACTTATTACATAAATACAGTACCTACTGATTTCTTTCAGGTTAAACCAGGGAATTCTTCTGCCAAAAAGTGATACCATCTATTGTATCTTGTGATTATTCCAGTAAAATTTTTTAAAATTTACTTTTATTTATCTATTTATTTTTGAATTTTTGAGAGACAGAGAGCGTGAGTAGGGGAGGAGTAAAGAGAGGGAGCCACGGAATCTGAAGCAGGCTCTAAGCTCTGAGCTGTCACCACAGAGGCCCAACACGGGGCTCGAACCCACAAACTCGAAGATGATGACCTGAGCTGAAGTCAGACGCTTAATAACCGACCAAGCCACCCAGGTGCCCTTCCAGTAAATTTCATGAAAATGATTAAAGACTCAATCACAAGTTATGTCTTGGGGAATGTGTACTTATGGTATCTAGGAAGCAACAATTTTCAAAATAGATTTAGATTATAAACCCTAAATCATCATATTCAGAGTATCTCCGAACTGCTTTGTCTTTGGTGAATGTCACTTGTCTCAAATATCTCCAACTTGCATTGAGTTTTATAACAGAACTACCAATCTTTTTTTGAATGTGGAAGAGAAGAAATATCATAAGTAGGGATGTCTGGGTGGCTCAGTCAGTTAAGCATCAGACTTCAGCTGAGGTCCTGATCTCATGGTTTGTGGGTTTAAGCCCCAAGTCAGGCTATGCACTGACAGTGTGGAGCCTGCCTGGGATTCTCTCTCTCTCCTCTTCTCTCTGCCCCTCCCCTGCTCGCTCTGTCTCTCTCCTTCAAAATAAATAAATTAAAAAAAAAAAAGATTTATCACAAATCAGTCTTACTTTTTGTATTTCACTGGCTGTTTTTCCTCCAAAAAAATCATGGTGAGATGCTGACCCTTTAGTTTGAAGTCCTATTTCCCATTCTACAGTAAAACAAAGACACAAATTTAAACATTTGCAGACATAAGTCATAGGCTAAACAATCTTAATATAAAATTGTTTTATTTTCATATTAAAATTGGTGCAATTTCAAGATTTCATCAGTTTGTTCATGGGGAAAATATAACAAAAAGTGGATAGGGACACACTTTAGTGGCTTACTAAAAAATAACTTCCTGAAAAATCAAATATGATATAACACAATATCAAAATATTATCAAGGTAACATAATATTATCAAGTAGACATATGAAAAATATATGGACAATGAGGATATGTCAAAGATAAACCTATAGAAGAACCAGGTCATTTGTGAGAGCATGAAATGTTCAGTACAAGACTGAAGGAAGTTCAGGGTATCCCAAAACATCTAAGATAAATGCTTCAGCCCTCTGAGACAAAATGTGTCTTAAAAATTTTACACATTAAAGTTTCAAAGATGTCATACCTCAGGTTGACCAGGGACATGCTTCTCATTCACCAATAATGTCTGTCACCACACTCACCTTGGAAAACACTCTGCTCCACTGCCTTGAGCTCTTGTTCCAACCAAGCAATCAGCTTAGGTTTCGACAGTTGATATTCTGTCCACAGGAAAAGGTACGTTATTAGGAGGGACTCATGTAAGAGATCACAAAGCTTCTGATGAATACAAAACTGAATTTTTTTTAACATTTATTCATTTTCGAGAGACAGAGATTGAGCAGGGGAGGGGCAAAGAGAGGGGAAAACACAGAATCAGAAGCAGGCTCCAGGCTCCGAGCTGTCAGCACCGAGCCTGACACGGGGCTCAATCTCATGGACCATGAGATCATGACCTGAGCCAAAGTCGAACGCTTAACTGACTGAGCCACCCAGGGGCCCCTATATTTCTTTTTTTAAATGTTTATTTACTTTGAGACAGAGAGAGCACAAGAAGGGGAGGGACACAGAGAGGGGAGAGGAGAGGGAGAGACAGGGGAGGGGGGGGGAGAGGGGGAGAGGGGAGAGGGAGAGGAGAGAGAGAGAGAGAGAGAGAGAGAGAGATCCTAAGCAAGCTCTACACCAGCAGTGCAGAGCCCAACATGGGCCTCGAACTCCTAAACCATGAAATCACAACCTGAGCCTAAATCAACAGTTGCACATTTAACCAACTAACCACCCAGAAGCCCCCAAAACTATTTTTTTTTATTTATTTCTAAGAGAGAGAGAGACAGCGTGAGCAGGGGAGGGTCAGAGAGGGAGTCACAGACTGAAACAGGCTCCAGGCTCTGAGCTGGCAGTCAGCACAGAGCCCGACGCGGGGCTCGAACCCACGAACCGCGAGATCATGACCTAAGTGAAAGTTGGCCGCTTAACCGACTAAGCCACCCAGGCGCCCCCCCCCCAAAACTATTTTTAATGAAGACAGTGTAATTATCCCAAAGGACCAAAAAGGCAAATGCTCCCTTTTTGTGACAAAAAATTCATGATCTCTGATCCTTGAAAGCCAAATTCAAACATACATACATATTTACAGAGCATAAGCCACTTATTCATATAGGAAATAAAGAAGGGAAACCTGGGTGGCTCCGTTGATTAAGCATCTGACTTCAACTCAGGTCAGATCATGGTCTCATGGTTTGTGAATCTGAGCCCTGCATCAGGATCTGCACTGTCAGAGCCTAGGACTCTCTCTCTCCCTGCCCCCTCCCAACTTTCTACCTTTCTTTCTCCCCTCCCCCTACTCTCTCTCAAAATAAATGAATAAACTTTAAAAAAAGGAAATAAAGGAGATAAGGAAAGGAGACCCTCCTTTTCTGACGGGGAAATCACTAGAGAGAGGTCTCAAACACTGGAATGCATCACAATCGTCAGGAAGGCTTACTGAACATAGAAGATGGGGCAACAACCCCAACTTTATAATTCTGAATGTCAAAAATGGAATCTGAGAATGTAAGCTCCTAGCAGAGCGACGGTGTTACGGTGGACCCTAGGGGTGTTTCCAGAACATCCACTGCCAATTACAACCCATTAGTGCAGGGGCTATGCAGCTCTTATTCCCAATTATGTTTTAGATTAGACACCACCAAGGCTGGAAACACATTAAGTATATGATCCATGTCAGGAATGGTGGCAGCCTCACCTACTGTGACCAGGTTCTGGTAGTTCTCCAGCATCACGCTTCTGTACAGGTTTCTCTGAGCGAGGTCCAGTAACATCCACTCCTCCTGGGTGAAGTCCACCGCCACATCCTCAAAGGTCACTGCAATCTAAACCATCACACCCGTGTTGGCTTGGGACAAGAAACATCCCCACCAACGTTGACGGGGGAATGAGGACGGGAGACTCACTACCGACGCGGGGTCATGAGGTTTCTCATCCATCCTCCCCCGGTTCTGTGGCTCTAGGTTACTGTTCTCTGAATCTAGACTCACTCACGGCTCCTCTCCACTCCTGTGGTTTTCATGTCACTTTTAAACATGAGTTTATCTCAGCATAACCAGAGTAGGAGCTCTTCTTATTTCCCTCTATTGCAATAGACTTCTGAGCACACTACAGACTCTTGATAAACAGTGTAGAATGGCTGAACTCTTTAAAGAAAGGACATGTACACCTTACCACGTCAGAGCACACAGCAAGGCGGAATCCTTGAGCTTCAGGATTGATTACTGAAATACTGAGACTATTTTCAGGGTAATCCCTTTTTGACACGGGAGCTTACACTTCCAGAGGAAATTCAGCTGGGGATTCAGTCCCTGTCTGGGGTTTATTTGCTTTAGGAAGCTCAGGACACAGGTGTGCCTAGAAGGAATGTATCACCCAGTGGATGTAAATACGGCATTTTATTGATTGATGTGGTTGTTTCTTACCCGATGGTAATTTTTCAGCCAGACAGCCACCATCCTTTCTGCCTCTGTGTTTTCCTCATGAAGGGGGAAATGATCTCTAGAAAGATCTCAGGGAAAAAATAATACTTAGTTTCTTAGAATGCAGCATGATCACATTTCCCAGAATCACCCACCTGAAAGTCATTCCATCCTATTCTGAGATTCCCGTATATCCCTGCACACTCAAGAATCTCACACAAATACACACGATTGCCATAAAATACCAGAGTAGCCCTGCCACACCTGAAGCCTTATAAGGGATGTGCCAGACATACTGCCCATGTAGAAAGGGGCCAAAGTCTTATATTACAGGTATGGAAATCTAATCCCTGGGAAATCTAATTCTTTATTTGCCCAAGATAATAACACTCATCAATGGGACTATGGAACACCAACTCCCAAAGCACATGTGCTGGGAAGCTGACTTAGAGAACAGCATTTTCTGGCAAATTGTAGCTCTAAGTGAGCCAGCAGCTTGACTGCTTAGGCCCAGATCCCTGGCCCTATGTTATGTAGAAGTTACATTTAATCCTCAGAAAATGAGATTCAACAATGACTTACCATGGGGCAAATCAATGGCTGCCATCCTGGGACACTGATGGTGAAACTTGCCTGATGCAAAATTTGATGCCAAGACCACTTCAGTGCAACTTAAGAATCTAAGTAAATATGGCAATTTTCATTATTCTTGACACAGGGTTAACTGGAGTCCTTTTCATATCCATCATTAATCAGCAAGAATTACTAATCCATCAATCAAACATCATACATTAGCTCTCTCTCTGCAGGTGATAATATGTGAAATTTACTAAAAATGGTATAATCTATGGCATGAAGCTCAGTAACATCGATTACCATTTCCTGAGGATCATATGTGACAGACATTTTTCTCACTAGGAGCTCTATGTATATATCAGCTCATGTAATTATCATAACAACCCTCTACAATAGATATCATTAGCCCCACTTAATAGCTGATAAAGCTAGAGATACAGAACACTAATCATTTGCCCAGCACCTTCCAATTAGGAAAAAAGCGATCCAAAATTTAAGGCAAATAAGCTTGTCTCTAATGTTTGATCTCCTGAGGTTCTTATTCACAAATAATAATCAGACATCATTTTAGACCTGCAGTGTCCATTTTGGTAGCCAGCAGCCACATATACCATTGAGTACTTGATATGAAGTTAGTAAAACAGGACTTTAAGTTTTAGTTCTTTTTAATTATATTTTAAATGTAAAACTCATTTGCAGATTCACTTATTAGAGAACTTAAGTATGTTCTGGTAAACATACATCTGCTTTCTCAACTATATTACATGATTCAAATACATATCAAGTACATGCCACAAAAATTTTACGTGCAGTGAATTCTGACTACTTAGTATGGTGAAAAGAATTTAAATACTTCAGTTTTTATATGGGTTACATGCTGAAATATTTGAATAGATAGGATAAAGCGTATCTCCTTTTTTGTTTATTTGCAGGTATAGAAAAACTTTAACCATGTACATGACCTACACATATTTCCACTGGACAGCACTGGCCTAGAATACTGCTGGATATTACATTGAGGAGAAAAATGAAGTGTTCTATTTAGTTAACACCCTTGGGCTTCATTTTATGGAGCTTAAAGTGGCTTGGAGCCCTGAACCTTCTTTTAAGTTATCATAATGGGCCTATTCCTTCATTCTTTTCACAATTAAGATCTTAATCGTGGTCCTGTGCTAGGCACTAAGTAGAAAACAGTGAAGTATGCAGCAAATGTCCCAGGGCTTAATGGCCCAACATAACTAAGGGATAAGATACTCAATTATTAATGGATTCATCCATTCATTATTCTTTCTGGAGCAAAAATTCAAACAGGTGAGAAAATCGAGTATCTTATATACAAACACAAATGTATACACGAATATTTTGGATTTTTGGGGGGCAAAGTAAGGACAAAAAAGAAAAATGACCATGTTATTCTAAATAGAACCCAAAAAGATTTAAAAAATAATGGTGGAAGGATTTTATAAAACTCAGAAGGCATTTCAAGTGTTCAACAGCCTCAGTGGGTCTTGATTCAATTACATTTGTGGACTTCCCCTCACCCTGGCAAAGGAGCCAAATCAGACAGCTTCACATTGATCTATTTATTTATAAGTCTTCCTGGAGAACCTCCTTTTCATACTATCACTTCTGTTTTTCACCAAGTTTTCATGTTATTTTTATTCCTTTCTTAACAAGGCTTCCTACTCACTTTAATACCTGAGACAGTTCAAAGGATAACTCCTATGTTAAAAATTAATGACTCTCTTTAGTAAATTAAACACAGAACAGCAGCCCAAATGCTGATCTACAAATGATGGCAAACACTGGAAGCCCCCAATTTCATTACCATAAGCCAAAATAACCCTCACAACCCAAGATGCTTCATTCTATGGATGAAAAGACCAGAACTCTGAAATTACATGCTGCCATAAACACTGTATCTCAAAGGCTTAGTACAGCTTGCACTTACTCCCAGGGATCTCAAACTGAAGTCCTTTAGGCTGAACAGGCCCAAATGTGTTTACTTTGGCTGGTGGCACCGGCCCATTTTTCCTTTCGGTTTTTTTTTAACTGAGATAAAAGTGTTATGCAATGAAATGAGTAGATCTTAAGTATTCAGAGGATGAGCTTATAATTACTTATAAGTACTCATGTAATGATCAGTACAAGGATAT
The DNA here is from genome assembly GCA_017311185.1 of Proteles cristata cristata. Lineage (NCBI taxonomy): Eukaryota > Metazoa > Chordata > Mammalia > Carnivora > Hyaenidae > Proteles > Proteles cristata. Next base: position 160,337 of record JAESUZ010003374.1, read on the forward strand.
TCATCTACCCAAAATTCATCTTCACCCTTCTAGCTCATTCCCTTACCCTCAATCCAGACAATCATCATCTGGTTTCTGCCAGTTACTAGACATGTTAAGTAGTGTCCATATCGTTTACAAATCTATATCCTGACAATCTTCTCTTGTTTAAAGAAACAATACGGGAGAAATATTTTTTTTTCCTGAGAAAGAGAAAGAGACACCATGAGCAGGGGAGGGTCAGAGAGAGAGGGAGATACAGAATCTGAAGCAGGCTCCAGGCTCTGAGCTGGCTGTCAGCACAGAGCCCAACGCAGAGCTTGAACCCACGCACCGCGAGATCAAGACCCAAGTTGAAGTCAGACGCTTAACCAACTGGCCACCCAGGCGCCCCAAGAGAAACATTCTTAAAACTCTCAGTGTAAGTGTGAATGTGCCCATTTCTTCCTGTATTTCTGCCAAGCATTGGTTTATATTTTATGCAACGATATTATGGGGTAGGTACACTGACTCTCTTATATCAAGGAATTATCCTGCACTTTGGTTTCTGAAATGACCCTTCCTCTGCATAAAAATAACGAGAAAAATATCACTTGGGGTAGAAGTCTTGGAAGGAAGGAAAAGCTCCTTCTCCTCAAGTTCCACCCAAACCACCTGTTACTGTCCCTGGTGACATTAACTAGTTCACAACCCACAGTAATAGGAATACAACAAGATAAAATAGCTTGCGTAACAAAATAGTTCCAATTCCAATCATGTGGAGAAGAAACCTGGATACCCTGTGGGAGAAACAGCTGTAAGCATGCCAGACCTAGAAGGCTGGAATACAACAAATAAACTGGGTCAAATTCATTGGCGTGTGCTCTTTATTAGACAGTCTGGGTTTCATAGCACTAGCTCATGAACCTGGGGAAAGCTCTAACAGCTTAGATGGTACCACAGACACAGTGGTGACCTACAGGAAGGAGCGCACATACGGCAGAACTCCAGAACAAAATGTGAAGGAGCAAATCCTAGGGAGACAGGAATGTTGCACTGGCTTTATCGTGTGTGATACACAGCCCCCATTCCCCATCCCATCTGGAGGGAATAGAACACTCTTTCCACAACTGCGCTGAGAAACAGATAAAAGGAGTACCTCCATCCTTGAACCCTAAGTGGTTATTCTCCTTTAGAGGTGAGGTATGATTGTAGGGGATATAACATCACTGAGGTGGACGCCCTGATTTCAGTGGGGATGATGAGGGCCCAAAGCAGCAGAAATCAAGTAGGCGGCACTTAACTGCCAAAGACAAAGTGGGCACATGAACTGTCGAGAGCAGAAGGAATGAAACAGGAATCAGAATGCTTTGTCCTGCAGAGATCTTTAATGATGGCAAACGAATATGAAACCAATTAGTCCCTTACAGTGAAACAGGCAGCTTAATAAACCTCCTCTAAAGATCCATACAGTACATTTTAGGCAAAGCAGGCCGAACAGCCCCCGTGCTATACTTAACTCTGTCATTGTGGTTTCAAAGAACCAATAAATACATTTAAGTTTGTATAAAGTTCTATGTACAGAAACAGGCAAAGGGCCAGAGTGGACCCAGGGTCCACAGTTTGCCAGCCTGTGTACTAGAATTTTACTTGACGTCTGTAGCAAGAAATCTCTAATAACCAAAACTCTGACTTGACTCACCACACTGGAAAATCACAGCCCACTACCCAACTTCCAGACATAGGCAACTTCACAAACTTAGAACCCACCCCTTCAGCAAAGGCAAGATTTTGCACCATCACCACAATCCATACAAATCTTCATACAGATCCTTCATAAAGGGACTTACGGGCATCCGTGAGAATGAGTATACATGAGGAAAAGAAAACACCCAGACCATCTCTAAGGTGACACAAAGTACTGAGGATTCAGTATATCACTGTGGCACCAACAAGTCAGAGTGGGGACTGGTAGTAGTCAGATACATTTTTAAAAAGTCTTAACTCCAATGAACTCGGATTAAACCCAGCTGCAGCAAGCTACCACTCTGTGGTTCTCTCTTTCCCCAGCATCTAAATATGTAATTGCTATACAGACATTCGTGCCAACTGGCAGAATTCCCTTATCTCTGACCCACAGAGTAAGGACCATTAAGGTAGGAAAATCTAAAAGGATCTTGGAATTCCCCACCACTGAACATAATCATCCAGGAATAATATCAACTCTGCTAAGGGAATTGCAAAGACAATGCCAACATCCAATTTACCTGAGGCCTGGGAAATTAGGGGATTAGCCTTGAAGAAGTGAACAATGGATATCAACAATCACCTCGAGGCCAATTCCAGAAACCTAAACTAAACCTAAAATATACTGAGTTGACATGTTTTGTCTATGCTTGTAGTATTTGTTTTTTTATGTGCATGTGTTTATTTATATATACTATATATTAATCAAAACACAGGACACAGGAAAAGTGAAAGCCTATATATACATACATGCATATATATACGTGTGTATATATACATATACATATGTATGTATGTACATGTATACACATATATGTATATATACACACATACACACTACCCTTACAGGGTAGCATTACAATTTAGTCCTTAGGTAGCTGATTTTTGTGGTACTGGCCTCACTGATATATATTCCTGTGTTGTTTCAACATCACCCCCTTCTCTGGTTTTATAAGCAGCCAGTAAACAGACCCTGGTCTGTTTTACAACCTCTTGCACCCTGAGCCCATGATCCGTACTACCACCACTTTTCAGACTAAAGTCTACCAGCTTCTATATTAAACCCAAGTTACCACCTTACAAAATTCCAAGAAATTAAAAAAAAACATTTAAACCCACCATGGAAATAAAATCACAAATAGCAGAAAGTACAAGTTTTCAAAGAATATGTGACTCTCCCAAGTCAGTATTATGAATAAAAAAGGGCTCTGCTCTTAGCTTTATTATTTTTTTTAATGTTTATTTATTTATTTATTTCAAGGGAGAGAACACATGTGCCAGCCAGGCAGGGGCAGAGAGGGAAATAGAATCCCAAGCAGGCTCCATGCTGTCAGCCCAACACAGGGCTAGATCTCACCGACGATGAGATCAGGAGCTGAGCTGAAATCAATAGTCTGAGGCTGAACCCACTGAGCCACACAGGCGCCCCTCTGCTCCAGCTCTAAAGAGACTTAGAAGCATAAACACTTGTCATATAAACTTTGACTGCATCCTAGATCCAGAAACACCCAAAGACATAGTTTGAAACAATGTGAAAGGCTTTAGTTTTTACAGGCAGGTATTAGATAACTTTTAATTTTCTTAGGTGAAATCAATGTATTATGGTTTTAGTGGCAAAATATCTTTAGGAGATGCATTACTAAGTAAAGGTCAAGCATCATATACAATTTAGTACCTATTTACTCTCACACGGTCCACTAAATACATTCATCTAGAGAGCAAGAATGCAAATGAGAAAATGGGTAAATCTACTTGAACGCACACTCCTAGCAGTAGCTGCTTACATTTTCTTTAAGTTTAAAATTTTATTGAAGAAAAATGTCTTTTCACCAAATAGAAAACACGAGTCCAAACACCCATTTAATGTGAAATTCAATTATTCTGAAAATGGAGTATTAACGCCTCCATTCTTTTCTCCCCGAGGCCCTGGCTTGAAACTTGGTGGGAATGGACAGGCTGAGGAGGGTCTCATGAAAAAACAGGTGAAAGACCAGTGGAGCACGTGCGTGTAACTAGGAACTGAAGCATGCACACTACACGCACCGGAGAAGGCATATTACCTGCCTACTAAGACAGTGTGTCCGGAATAAAAGACGAGCGCAGACAAAGCCACATTCTTAGATGAAACAGCCTCTTCCCCAACGAAAGGAAACACAGGCCCCGCGGAACCAACTTTCCACAACGCTCACCGGTCGGGTCCCGGAGGCTGCGAGTGACGGGGCGGAGCCTGGGCCGCTCCCAACAGCAAAAACTCTTTTCTTTCGGGAGAAAAGTCCCAAGGGCCGCTTGCACAGTGAGGGACAGGCGAGCACAATGGCCACAAAGACGCCGCGGACGCGCCCTCCCAGCAGGACCACGGCTGCTCCGCGCGGGCACCGCCGGCCCCAGCGGCCTGTCGGGCGGTCTAGACGGATGAGAACCGCGCAGCCCGGCCCTTAAGCGGCCCCATCGGTGACCGCGACTAAAACCGGCCTTGGACTCCCTCCTTCTGCCTCCAAATCACGCCTCCCTCACCACAGACGGCCTATGCCCAACCATCAGCAGCCCGCCTAGCTCAACGCTGCGCGAAGAGTCGCCGGAGACCCCGGCGAGCGTGTGACGCCACTTCCGCTTCCGGCCGGGAATCGAGGGGAGGGGCTTTCACCTCAGAAGGCGGAACCGGGCTTCCCTCGGGCATGGACGAGGGGTGGCCCGCGGCGCTCCGCGCTGGGACTGAGGCCGGGATCCCGCCCGAGGACACGGCTGGGGCCGGAACAAGGTACGAGGGCGCGGCTACGGGTGGGGGCGGGGCCGGGGGCGGAGCCCAGCTCCCCGGGGCGGGGGAAGGCGCTAACCCGCTCGCCCCACGGTGTGCACGGTAGTAGGTTCCCTGCCTCCCTGCACGACGTGGAGCCTCTGCGGTCGTTGTCCCTTAGCGATAAGCCCAAGAGTCCATCACGTAGTCTGTCTCCCGCATTCAGTCCACCTATCTCTGGGCCTTGCTCACGACGCTAAAGTCTAGTCGTTGATGCCTTGCTTCATTGTTAGGACATTTCCTGTAAATCTTTCCTTTTTCTGTGTCAAATATGTGTATCTGTTTTTGTGAGATTGCGCTGATACCAGCCATTCTGCTCTTCTCCGGGGATGGTTATAAAGTTGTTCCCCTAATCATGTTTGCTGTGGTTTTCGTTGGATGGCCTTTGTGCAGTTAGTAAAGATCTTTTTAAACAGGACTGAGTGTCACATCTACTCAAGACTTAGCGGAGGTGAGTGGAAGGGACTGGAAGAAATACGTGAAAGGGATTAAAAGGTACATGCAGTACATGCAGTCTCCCAGCTCCAAAACAATTAAGACCAGGAGATGTAGCGTACGCACACGTGGAATATAGTCCATGTAACATTGTAGCATCTTTGTGTGTTGACAGATGGTAACTACACTTGCTGTGACCCTTTCATGATATGTATGTATATCAAATAATAAATACAAATAAATAAATAAAAATAAAGTTTATTTTATTTGGGGAGGGGGGGTCAGAGGGAGAGAGATCATCTTAAGCAGGTTCCATGTCCAGTTAGGAGCCCAAATGAGGGGCCTGATCAGGGTCGTGTGATCATGACCTGAGCTGAAATCAAGAGTCGGACGTTTACCCAACTGAGCCACCCTGGCGCTCCTAATGTTTCATCTTTTACTGTACAACCATTTAATTGTTTTTTATAACATCTCCAAAAAACTCAAATTTACATTAACATGATGGAAGTTAAAGAAAGTAAGTTGTCTCATGGATTGGAAGGTAAGTTCTTAATTCCCTCTCGTTTCCTAAACGCCATGAAGCAGTCACTACGTTTATAAGGTAAGTGAGCTGAGTGCTTGAAATCTAGATTAGTATTAAGATCTTCAATTTGTCTTGTCGAATATTCACAATATTGGCATAAATTAATCCCTTCAGACAAATGTGAATTTAACTGTTTGCAATATTCTAGTATCCTTGAAAAGCCTTTCCCACAGTCAGCACAAAATGAGGAGAAATGTTAGTATCTCCGTAGCAACGCACCTGTTAACATTTGCAAGAAGTCTCCGAAAACCACATGCTTGACATACAAAGAGGTTGTTTACATTTGTCAGAAGTAATTTTGCTGAAGACGCTGTAACTGTCCATCTTCTCTGTTGTTATATTTACGACTCAACTCTTCGGTTATGTTCACTTACCCCATGGCTGTGGAAGTCTTCTGGATCGACTGTCTCATGCCCACAAAACCGACACAAGTCCCATTCATGCCAGCTGTGGTCCTGGAAGTATAGTTCAAGGTCACTGCTGCAGGAGAGTTGAATATTGCGGCTCATACCAGTAAAGGTGGTCACTAAAAGGGGTGTCTGCACTGTGCTGACTGAGGTTCTCAAAAATGACTGTTTTATAGTCACAGTATCCATAAATTAGGGATTCTCTTCATGCAGTTGTGATAGTTAAACCTGACTCCATTTTAGAAAAAAACCTCCATCTTGAGAGTGAACTAGGCCTGAACCCAGTTCCAGGAAACCGCAGGAAGTACGTAGGCAGCCTGTCTGTAGTTACTTCCCTAGCAACAGCAACAGCCAATCAGTTTAAAAGAGGCGCCTATGTCCCAAGACGTTCCTGTTGGCAGTTTGCGGTCAGGCCAGATGGGCTGACAAGATAGCCTGTGCTACATGTACCCCAATGTTCATAGCAGCACTCTCCACAATAGCTAAAACATGGAAAGACCCTAAGTGTCCATCAACAGATGAATGGATCAAGAAGATGTGGTTTATCTATACCATGGAATACTACATGGCAATGAGAAACAATGAAATTTGGCCATGTGTAGCAACATGGATGGACCTTGAGGGTGTTATGCTGAGCAAAATAAGTCAGGCAGAGAAGGACAAATACCGTATGTTTGCACATATAGGAAGATTAGGAGGAACTTGACAGAGAAACAAGGGGGAGAAGAAGGGGGGAAATGGTGGGGGAAAGGGAGAAAGGCAAACCATGAGAGACTCTTGAATGCTGAGAAACAAACTGAGGACTGATGGATGTGGGGGGCAGGGGGGAGATGGGCATGGAGGAGGGCACTTGTGGGGATGAGCACTGGGTGTTATATGGAAACCAACTTGACAATACACTATTTGTAAAAAAAAAAAAAAAAAAAAAAAAAAAAGATAGCCTGTGCTAAAAATCAACCTATCAGGAGACTGCCAAGCTGGACAGCCCTGAATTCCACTGTAACTGCAATAAAAGCCCTGCGACCCTGAGTTCGGGGCTCCATACCATCACTGCTGGGTCAGGGTGCGTTGGAGTCCCTGCTCGAGCTTGAATAAAGACCCTCGTGTGCTTGCATCGGAATCGGCTCCTCAGTGGTCTTTGGGGTACTCGCGATCTGGGCATAACACAGTCTGCGTGTTTGATCAGAAGCGTGTAGGTAGAGAAATTGCCCTTGCATACTGGACACATATTTGAATCAGTACACTTATGCTTCAGGACCATATGCTGATTTAAATTAGAAAAATTTTTGCTGTTTGATGGGGTTTTGGGGTGATGGTGGTGTTTGGAGCCAATGACCAATAAAGAATTCTTGAAGACGTCTTTGGTGCAAAAAGGTGATTTTATTAACAACTGGGGACAGGACCCATGGTGATGAAGAGCTGCACTAGGGTCGTAACAGGTAACTCATATGCTCTCAGGTTGGGAGGGGTTAGGGATAGAGTAAATCTCTAAGGTATATTGGAAACAAGGTTTCCAGGACCTTGAGGGCCTAGCTGTTGTTGGGAAAATGTCATTTATTACTGTTTAGAAAACCTCAGTCCTGAGAGCCTTCAATGTATATCAGGGGCCATGTGCTTGGAGTATAATTGTCAATATATACTCGGGAGTTAAAGGAAGTTTGCAAAGGAATTTCCGTGTGTTGTTTAAGGATACTCACAGGATCCTGGCGGGGGTGGGGTGGGGGTCAAGATAACGTTAAGCCAAGATTCCCTTTTGCCCCTAGTTAAGTGACATCATCGAGGCAGCTGAGCTCCTAGAAAAAGGTCACTCTCCCAGTTGTCAGTGGGCTGTAAGCAGTAAGGGAATCTAATTTTTCATTTGCGTTTGTTTCCCACATCACCATGGCAAGCACTTAAACTCCCTTACATCTTGATGAGGGTGATATTAGGGCTCAAGGAAACAGAGTCCCTGGGTTTCTGGAGATTAGGCTGTGGATAAGATTGCCTTTTTCTTTCAATTTACTAAGTTATCTGTAAACTGAAGGAGACCCCTGTCAGTTTAACCATATGTTTTCTGTCCTTTTCCTTTGTTTAGGCAGCCAGGAGTATCCAAGAACCATCGCACACATCCCACCTGGGGGTAAGGGTGCTTTTAGCCTGTACTTTGCCCTCAGCTTGCCTTATGCTTCCTCATCACCAACAGAGTTCACCTTTCTAGAGCCCACTGTTATTAGCTCTCAGTAAAGACCACTTCTGCCAGGCCATCACATTCAAAGCTTGGCTCTTGCCAGGAATTTCGGAAAGTGTAGCTGGCATCTCTTCTGCAGTTTGGTCTTGGAAACTCTCAAGGAATTGTTTTCTGTCTCTATATCATAATCTTCAGAAACTGCATGTAATTCTGCAGCAATGGGAGCATCTTCAGCAGTGTGAATTTCTGTAGGACTCTGCTCCCGAGTTTGTTGGTTGGCTGATTCACAAATTTCAGTATCAGCAGATTTTTCTGTAGGAAAGGCAGTGTGGTCTAGAATTCTAAGGACAGGGCTGAGAACCAGGTAGTAATGGTTTCCATTTATGGCCTTGATGCCATCTGTAAATTTTAACAGGTCATTTGATGTCCCTGTATCAGAATCATCACCCTTGGTGTCAGAATATTTTTTTTAAACTGTTTTTTTTTAAATGTTTTATTTATTTCTAGGAGAGAGAGAGACAGCATGAGCAGGGGAGGGTCAGAGAGAGAGGGAGTCATAGACTGAAACAGGCTCCAGGCTCTGAGCTGGCAGTCAGCACAGAGCCCGATGTGGGGCTCGAACCCACGAACCGTGAGATCATTACCTAAGCGAAAGTCGGATGCTCAACCGACTAAGCCACCCAGGCGCCCCAATGGTGTCAGAATATTTTAAGTCTGGTTGATTTATAGAACAAACACTGTAACAATGACCGGAAAAAATTCCATTGAATCCATCCTCAATTCTGCTTATTCCAGAGGAATCTGAGTGACGAAAAGAGTGTAATGTCTTCCTTTGTCTATTTGGGGGGATATTCATTCAGGGATATTTATTCATATCTTTTCAATTTGGTACAATTCTTAATACTGTAGTGAGGAGAAATGAATTACGGGGAAGTTTTCACAGAAGGTAAAAAAATGTCAGGAACCTCAGGGTCCACAGGGCTAGCCCAGGCTGTTGGGGCTCCTGTGGCCATCTGGCTCCTGGGCGCTCCCTAAGGCTGGCCCTTCTACGTCCTGCACTCCCTGTCCTCCAGGCCCCCTGAACAAACATTTAAATGTTACAGCCAGGGCACCTGGGTGGCTGAGTCAGTTGAACATCTACCTTCTGCTCAGCTCATGATCTCATGGTTCCTGAGTTGGAGCCCCACCTCCAGTTTGCTGCTGTCAGCTCAGAGCCCACTTTGGATCCTCATTTCCCCTCTCTCTACCCCTCCCCCACTTGTGCTCTCCCCCAAATTAATAAATATATAGATATTTTTAAATTGCGTATTTTTGAGAGAGATAGTGCCAGTGTGGGAGGGGCAGAAAGAGAAGGAGATACAGAATCCAAAGCAGGCTCCAGGCTGTCATCCCAGAACCCAGAGCAGGGCTTGAACTCAGGAACTGTGAGATCATGACTTGGGCTGAAGTCAGACGCTTAACCAACTGAGCCACCCAGGCGCCCCCCTAAAAATAAATAAATATTTAAAATAATAATAATAATTGTTATATAGCCAAGGAAGTCTCTTTTTTAAAAGACTATCTCTGGACGCCTGGGTGGTTCAATCGGGTAAGCGTCCAACTTTGGCTCAGGTCATGATCCCATGGTTCATGGGTTCGAGCCCCATGTCGGGCTCTGTGCTGACAGCTCAGAGCCTGGAGCCTGATTCAGATTCTGTGTCTCCCTCTCTCTGACCCTCCCCTCCTCACGCTGTCTCTTTCTCTCTCTCAGAAATAAATAAAAACATTAAAAAAAAAAAACCCAAACTGGAGTATCCAAGTGTCTACCAACTGGGTTACATTTATACATTTGAGTATTATTCTGCAAACATAAGAAAGAGAATGCTGATACGTGCTTTCTACATAGATAACTCTCAAAAATCATTATGCTAAGTGAAAGAAGCCAGAATCAAAAGACCACATGTTATATGATTCCATTTACATAAAATATCTAGAAAAGGCCAATTTATAGAGATAGGAAGCAGATAAGACATTGCCTAGGACTGAGGTGGGAGTGGACATTAACAGCAAATGGAGACAAGGGAAACTTTAGAAGTGTTAGAAATGTTCTAAAACTGCATTGTGGTGATGGTTGTGTAATTCTATAACTTTACTAAAATTATTGAGTTTACACTTTGAATGGGTGAATTTAATGGTATGCAAATTATACCTTAATAATTTCATTAAGTAAAAATTTTTTTAAAAATTTAACATTTATTCATCTTTTGAGAGACAGAGACAGAGCATGAGGGGGGAGGGGCAGAGAGAGAGGGAGATACAGATTCTGAAACAGATTCCAGGCTCTGAGGTGTTCAGCACAGAGCCTGATGTGGGGCTCAAACTCATGAGCCTTGAAATCATGACCTTTGCCAAAGTTGGACGCCTAATTGACTGAGCCACCCAGGCGACCCTCATTAAATAAATTCTTAAACTTTTTCTCTGGAATTACTCAAGATGACTCGAAAACTTTCTTTTCAACCACTTATCCACCAACATTATTATGCTCACCACTCTGTATTACAATCATGGTTACCTCTTTGGTCCCCTCCTCAATTTGTAGGGAAAAATTACAAATTAGACAATAATTACACATTGCTAGAAATTTAATGGAATCAAAGTGAATTGAAGCCATCTCAATATTACTGAAATATTATGATTTTTTTTTCACTGATTTCAAGATCTAACTATAAATATACCCAATACTTGTTTTTTGTTCAGTTTGGTTTTGTTTCAAAACCAAAATCCCAACTATGATATTCTTTTAATTCCCTTCACAGTCTTAACCATCTGACATCATTAGGGTTCCTCAGAAGAAGACACTGAGCCAGTGATTCACATGCAAGGACTTTACTGGAAGAAGGAACAACGACATGGGTTAGAGAGAGGAGAAGTGATACAGGGAACAAAATATATCCAATAATGCATACTCTAAGTCAGCTCCCACAACAAGTGAGCAGAGTTTTCATCCTGTGGGAAAATACTGGAAATCGGCACAAAATGGAAATATGAGAATTATCCCAGCTAAGGAGTAAAGAATATGATATACTTCATACCTCTCCATCAAGATCTGTCCAAGCTGGGCCATACTTCCCTGTTACATCTTCCCCCATGCACCTGTTGCTGAACATTGGCAGTCAGGTTGGTATGCAATGGAGAAAGTAAGAGGATCCCGGGGAATGAAGGAGAAATGCTGATAGCTTCTACTACTCCAGTCTTCATTGCAGATTCATTTCTATCAAAATTCTTTTTAACAAGTGAAGTGAGTTCTGAATACAATTCACAAGTGTGTAACTACAAATCCCGATAACACCTACTATGAATACTCTCCCCATCCCCCCAAAATAGTCTTAGTCTATTGTAATCATTATTACATGTTTTAGGATCTTGGGGATGTATTTTAAAACCACAATGATGGGAAATAAAGTTCCTATAGAACACAGAATGGTCAGAGAACAAGAAAGAAGAAAGGAAAGGAGGAAGGAGGACAAATATGAGGCAATATCTCAGTGATATCCTATGCAGTATGTTACTTACAAACCTGAACAAATGAGGTTTCAAATCAAGATCCCTACTCTTAAAGTTGAAAATCACATCAGTATTTTCAGGAACACTAAGATAGCAAACTTAGAAGTGTGGGATCAGATTCAGGTTTCCGTGTTGGGACCCATCCCAATCTCAATCTTTTTTTTAAATGTTTTATTTCTGAAAGAGAGAGAGTGAGGAGGGGAGGGTCAGAGAGAGAGGGAGAAACAGAATCTGAAGCAGGCTCCAGGCTCTGAGCTAGCCGTCAGCACAGAGCCCGTCGCAGGGCTCAAATTCAGGAACCGTGTGATCATGACCTGAGCCAAAGTCCGATGCTTAACCGACTGAGCCACCCAGGCACCCCTCAATCTTTCTTTTTAAAGTTTGTGTTTATTTATTATTGAGACAGAGAAACAGAACATTAGTAGGGGAGGGGCAGAGAGAGAAGGAGACCCAGAATCCAAAGCAAGCTCCAGGCTCTAAGCTGTCAGCACAGAGCCCAATGCGGGACTTGAACCCACAAACCATGAGATGATGACCTGAGCTGAAATCGGACACTTAATCGACTGAGCCACTCAGGTATTCCCTCTCAATCTTTTTGAAGAAGGGAGAAGATATCTTCAGTAAATGTCAAATACATAAATTTACAGATGTAGAGCAAAAAGCACAGTCTTGATATGAGCACTTTGGTTATGACTATTGTATGGTTTCCATTCTGTTTCCTCCAGGGAGAAACAAACTTACAACCAAACTAAGGTGAAGGATGTCAGCATTTGAGAAGACAGTTTGGAGAGTAAACCATGCAGGCACTTGATATAAGTGCTTTACATCTAGTATTGAACGTCTCAGGAATGACTATAGGAAGGAAAGCTAACCAAAGATAGTATGTTATGGGCTGCAAATAGGGAAGACAAATGAAAAAAGGAATTATTGAAGAGGTCGTTGAGAAAATAATACAAAAACAAAACCAAACAAAGGCAAAGCCATGAGGACTTTGAGAACAGAAAAGTTAGCATGTCTTTTAGGGGAGGAAAAAAACCACGAGGTTTACATGCACACAATATTTACCTTTTGGAGCTCACGATGTCCACTTGGTTCTGAGTCCAGTGGCCCATCATGGACAAAGGGCTCCTCGAGTGTGGAGTCTTCCCAGGGCCCCCTTCACATCCTTGTTCCTGAGGCTGTAGATGAAGGGATTCAGCATGGGGGTGACCACAGTGTACATCACTGAGGCAACTGAGCTTCTCTGGGAAGAATGGACCCCAGCAGGACTGAGATAGAGTCCCAAGCTTGCCCCATAGTACAGGGAGACCACAGAGAGATGAGACCCACAGGTTGAAAAGGCTTTATATTTTCCTGCTGCAGAGGACATTCTCATTAAAGAGGAGACAATCAGAGAGTATGAAAAGAAGATCCCAGTGAGAGGAAACACACCCAGTATGGCAGTCGACACATACAAGAAGATGTTATTGATGAGGGTGTCAGAGCAGGCCACCTGGAGAATCTGAACCACTTCACAGAAGAAATGTGGAATTTCTGTACCTGTACAGAAGGTCAGCTGCCTCAGCAGTAGGACATGAATCAGGGAGACCCAGAAAATGATGACCCAACACACTAGAACCAGCAGACCACAGAGTCGTGGGTTCATGATGACTGTGTAGTGCAGGGGGTGGCAGATGGCCACGAACCGATCATAGGCCATCACAGTCAGGAGGAAACCATCCATTCCAGCAAAAATCATAAAAAAATACACCTGAGTGAGGCATCCAGTGTAGGAGATGTCTTTGCTCTGTGCCTGGATGTTCACCAGCATCTTAGGGATGGTGGTGGAAATGAAACAGATGTCAACCGTGGACAGGTTGGAGAGGAAGAAGTACATGGGGGTGTGGAGGTGGGAGTCAGAGAGGATGGCCAGGATGATGAGCAGGTTTCCGAGCACAGTGACCAGGTACATGAACAGAAACAAGCCAAAGAGGAGGGGCTGCAGTTCTGGGTCATCTGAGAGGCCCTGGAGGAAGAATTCTGATACTCTGGTATGGTTTCCCACCTCCATGTGGCTGGTGTGCCTCCTGGGGAAGGAGGGAAAAGAAATATTCAGTGACCAGCCAGCTGGAACATCAGACAGTCATCACCTGTATAATACCACCTTAAAATTTTTTTTAATGTTTATTTATTTTTAAAGGAGAGAGAGAGACAGAGCATGAGCAGAAGAGGGAGAGAGAAAAAGGGAGACACAGAATCCAAAGCAGGCTCCAGGCTCTGAGCTGTCAGCACAGAGCCCAAAGCAGAGCTTGGACTCATGAACCACAAGATGGTGACCTGAGCCAAAGTCAGATGCTTAACCAACTGAACTACCCAGGCACCCAGGTCTAATACTGCCTTTAGGTGGATGTTCTTCACCCTCCATTAGTTCTTCCAAAGGCAATGATTCATTCACTCAGCCAAATGGTAACTCATTTTCAATCTAAATGTTCTTAGATATCCTTTAAACAGTTTGGCAGACATCTTTTTATCTCCTATTCACTGGTTTAATTCTACTTGGAGCCATGTACATAAACCAACTTCCTCTATGATATGACCATTCAAAATAATTGAAGACAGGGGCGCCTGGGTGGCTTAGTCGGTTAAGCATCCGACTTTCGCTTAGGTCGTGATCTCGCGGTTCGTGGGTTCGAGCCCCGCGTCGGGCTCTGTGCTGACTGCCAGCTCAGAGCCTGGAGCCTGTTTCAATCTGTGACTCCCTCTCTCTCTGACCCTCCCCTGCTCACGCTGTCTCTCTCTCCTAGAAATAAATAAAACATTTAAAAAATAATAATAATTGAAGACAGTGAATATCTTTCTTTGATAATCTCCGTTATGCAAATACCTCTTTATTAGTTATTCAATATGGACTCTCAATTCAAATAGCCTTAATTCTACGCTTCCTATCGATGTGACAGATAACTATTGTCTATTATTTTTCATTCTAAATATGTGGTTACTGCTATTCATTTCTTTGTGAGGATTCAAAGGGCTCTTGTGTGCAGTAAATAAATGAGTGTTTTTGTCAATGAAAACTGTGTTGTTGTTTTTTTGTAGTGATCTGTGGTTTTTTTTTTAAAGCAATCTATTCCTTTTGTAACAATTACTTTTGATACAGTTTTCCCAAAACACAATATAGAGCTGTAGTTTAGAACATAGTATCTTGAGTCAGACTTGCTGGAATAGAAATTTGGTCTACAAACTTACTCTCTGTGTGACCTTGAGAAAGTTAATCTCTCATAGCTGCAGATAGTACACCCCTACAATGGAAGTGGTAAGTATTCCCTACATTGGTAAGCCTGGTGTGTGATTTAAATGAGATGATGCATGTAATGTTGCTACTGTGATTCTTGTAACATTTTGTGGACACTTGATAAATGTGAACCTCTATTCTTACCACCACTATAAATCTGTCTTATATAGCTATTGTTTATCAGTATTAAACTGAGACAGTCATTAAAGATAGAACTCCGATCATTATAAACACAGCAGGCCTGGTAGCTCTTTTGAACACCATCAAGCACTTCTAATTAATAAAGATCCTATCCCTCCCTCTTTCAGATACCATCTGCCAAGTGGAGTCATCCAAGAAGAGGGAAGAGCAGGTGATCTACATAGATAAAGGGTGAAAAGCTTGTATGGGAGTGTGTGTTCATGTATACTCACTGTAGAGAGGGGTGTGTTGTATTAAAAATTAGCACTTTAATTGTGAAAAAGTGATCAATAGATTTCATTAAAAATTTTTTTGAGGGAGAGCTCTCCCTCTCCCCTGAAAAAATTAAAAATTAAAAAAAATATTTAAAAACTTCTATGAAGCAAATTATTCTTTAGAACTTAAAAGGCAGGGGGACCTAGGTGACTTATTTGGTTAAGTGTCCAACTTTGGCTCAGGTCATGATCTTGTGACTCCTGAGCTCAAGCCCCACATCGGGCTCTGTGCTAACAGCTCAGAGCCTGGAGCCTGTTTCAGATTCTGTCTCCTTCTCTCTCTGCCCCTAACCCACTCATGTTCTATCTCTCTCTGTCTCTCTCTCTCTCAAAAAAACATTAAAAGAAATTTTTTAACTTAAAAGGTAGAGGGGTGCCTGGGTGGCTCAGTCCATTAGTTGAGTATCCAACTTTGGCTCAGGTCATGATCTCATAGTTGGTGGGTTCGAGCCCCACGTTGGGGTTTACTTGGACAGCACAGAGCCCGCTTTGGATTCTCTGTCTTTCTCTCCCTCTGCCCCTCCCCTGATCATTCTTTCTCTCTCAAAATTAAACATTGAAAACAACTTAAAACGCAAAAAAATTTTAAGGCAAATTTAACATGAGAGTAAATGTTTACATTATACATGATAGAAAGGAGGTCCTTGTAATTACTAATGCCTACAGATTGCAGTTAATTAAAGATAGAAACAATTATTGAGGAGGTATTTTATCTGTAGAGGTCCATAGAAAAGTCTTTTCTGAAATAGGTATACTTGAGCTGCAAGAGGAAGGATGGGTAATTGTCGATCAAGGGAAATAAGGAAAGGGCACTCATTTGGGATGGAGAGAACAGAATTTGCACTTTCCTCGTGGTTGGGCGAGCTTGGTACTGGAAGGGATTTTGAGAGACCAGTGAGATAGAGGAGAGCAGACAGTGAAGTTCAGGAGGGACAGAGTGTGTGAGGAGCACAAATAGAGCATCCTGTACTATACCTTAATGTGCCTCTCATGTTGGTGAGTTTGTTTATTTGTGGGTCAGAGGTCATGACTATTTTTGCCGTCCATTGTCTTTCTAGAGATATACTTGGTGCCTACACTTACTAGGTATTCAACACATGAAATGTTGGATGTATAATAATGACTGAGACCAAAAGTGTCCACTATAACACTGAAAAGGAAACTTCAAGCTCATCATATGATTAAATGTAGACAAAAAAAAAAATAGAATAGTAAGGTGAAATAGAACACAGTGATACCTATTTAGAAAGAGTAATATATCATAAACAAGTAATACAAGTACTTCAGGAATGGAAAGTTCCTTAATGCTAGGATGTTTGCCAAAAGTATGCATCTCAAAAATAGAGAAATGAAGAGGAATCATAATCATGATCACAATGGGAAAACATATTTGAGAAAATGTAACAGCCTTTACAGTGGTTAGCTGCTAGGAAAAAGTCCTTGCTACATGAAGAAACTTTGGTCGATTTCTTAAGCCAAAAAAGAATAATTGGTTAAAATTGCAGCCAACAGCGTATTCTACATTAAGCCACTAAATTATTTCTGTTAAATTTGTGAGCAGCCCAAGACAGTTTACTCCAATTTCAATCACTCAATATTCTCTTGAATATTTATATAGATTAGTAAGAAAGATAGGAAATGGATATCAGCCTGAATACCCAATGCCAGAAGTAATTACATTATTTGCAGATCTATTGTGGACACTAAAGGAAAACAACAACACAAACTAGTAAGTGCTATCAGTAAGTCAAGTCTGTGAGCAAAAACAGGGAATATAATAGAAAACTCCAATCACTTGAGGGACAAAGAAAGCAAATCATGCATAACACATATTGAATGAGTGGTTAATGAATAAATCATGGGGCAGGAAATCAAACAGGAACCTAGAATTCATGGGAAAGAATACAGAAGAGGAAACTCACTGGAAAATGAGTGCTATTGGAGAAAGACTCTAGTTTCTGAAAGAGTGAAGGAAACATAGGAAGATCTGGAAAAGACTATTCCAGAGGTGAACCCAGTACCCACTTTCTCATCCCTTTTCCTCATACTCCTCCAACCCTTACTGGGAGACAATGATCTTACCCTTTCTGTTTCCACTGAAGCTCTCTTTTCTCTGCAGTCTGTCCCAGAAGAGCCCATTTGGGTTTTCCTCTAGGCTGCCATCAGAGAATTATAGGAAAGTGGCAACAGGACATGTTATTATCGTCTCAGTGGCTAAATTCTCAAAGGTCCTCATTGAGTAAATTGTTTTACTGACTTTCCTCTTTCCACACAATTCAGGTCCCTTGGGATACAAAGATGAAAGAATGGAAAAATTTCAGTCATGTCTGTGTAGGCAACAGTGGGCCAAGAAATTTTTTTTCCTTCTATGGTTTGTCTTAAAATGAGAAAATATCCCCTAAGAAACATTTAATTCCTACAAGAATCAAAACCAGGAATCAACTTTATGGGATGCTCATTCTTGAAGAATCTTTGGAGATTTCAAAGATTACGTAGTCCATAGTGTCATGGAGGCAAAGAGGTCCTTTCTGAACAAAAGCAGAGTGGCTAATAGTTTAAACTAGCCATATTCCACAAAAGAACTCCTTTGTTCTCTTTAAAGGACTAACCAAATGAGGACTGAAAATATCCCTTGACATTTGCTAACCACATGGAGTCCTTTCCTGATATTAGATAGGTCTTCATTTTTTACCTCTAAAGTGAAGAGTGGGGGCATAAACAATCCACGCAAAGTGCGTTGACAAGTGTGTATCGAGGAAATAGAGATGCCAGTATAAATCACCTATGAAATTTGTCAAGGAAGGTGAAGATATAGATAAAATAATGCAGAAAAGAAATTGTGGAGTATGGCTAGTTTTGTTTAATGAAAATTTGCAAAAGTTTAATTTCGGAGTATGATCACATTTTTTAATGTTTATTTATTTTTGAGAGAGAGAGAGAAAGCATGGAGGAGGGGCAGAGAGAGAGGTTGACACAGAATCTGAAGCAGGCTCCAGTCTCTGAGCTGCCAGCACAGAGCACCACGTGAGGCATTAACCCACAAAACATGAGATCAACAGCTGAGCTCAAGTCGGACACTCAACCGACTGACCCACCCAGGTGCCCCCAAAGAGTATGATCACATTTAGAGCAGGCATTTGCATACAGCAGACTTTCAGGCTATGCAATTCACAGGATACATGTACACTGTAAGTCAATGACAGTTATAATGTGCAGCATCTCCAATATATGGGCTACATGAGTTCAGAAATCAGGCTTGTTAGTAGAAGGAGCCCTGTGTAATGTCACTCCCAGTGAGCCATTTGGGCAATATTTGCTTCTTGTCTCCTCAACTCAACCCTTAGCAGGTTAAGATGTCTTGAATCCTAAAAGGTAGCACTTCCACTGAAAAGGCCAATGTCCTTTTGAACTTGAACTATCCAGCTACCTGGCACTTGAGGTCCCTCACATCAGAAAGAGAGGACACCATTTTGGCAGAGTTAACTGACCCTGCTCATCAGTGACATTGTGTGAGCATGGCAGTGGACATGCACTTGTATCCTACTGTACTCAGTTGTTGGATGGGAGCAGCCCAGCAACCTCCTCAGAGTAAACACAGTGGTGGATACAGATGGCTGTCAGGCAGTCAGGCCTTCACAGCAAGAGACATGAGTGGATGAGTGAGGCAGCTTCCATTAGCTGAGGGCAATTCTCTAAGAGGGCTGAAGGCTGAGGGCTGTCAGATGGCTGCACTCTCTGAACCTGGAGAAGAAGCCCTTCATTCTGAATGGAGAAGTGGGTGACACAGTACAGGGTTTACTATAGTCCACCCTACTGGCATTTGGATCATGACCTGCAAAAACATGTACAGTGTCCATGAAAGCTTATTTGCAATGCATAAGTAGTTGGAAAGGACTGTCCTCACAAAGTGAGAGCCACACAGAACTGAAGGACTGTACGATTGCTAACAATACCGACTCCAGCTTTGACCCTCCATCTTGCTCATGTTCTAGTCTTGACCTCTTTTGGGGATACTTGTTCCGGGTCCCTTGGAGACTAATATAGCCATGGCCTGGATAGGGGGAGGCTTGCTTTGGCCCTCTGTAAATTTGTTAAAGATAACATAGTCTCTCCACCCACCCTTTTTAAAAATAATTTTATTTTTTTAAGTTTATTTTTATTTATTTTGTAAGAGAGGGCAACTGGAAGAGGGGCAGAGAGAGAGGAGGAGAGAGACCCCAAGCAGGCTCCACACTGTCAGTGCAGAGCCCAATGCGGGGCTTTAACCTACGAACCATGAGTTCATGACCTGAGCCAAAGTCGGATGCTTAACCAGGTGAGCCACCCAGGTGCCCTGCTCCCCTTTCTGATGCACAGATGGCACCACAAAATCTAATCAAAGGTTAGCTATCAATTAGGTGCTTGTGAAACCTCTGATCTCACTACAGTTCACACACACACACACACACACACACACACACCATCCCTTTTCCTATAAAATTTGTGGTATGGAGTCGCCACCTTTGTTTTTGGGTCTCAAAGTGCCTTCTCAGTAAAGAGACCCTCCTCCTCCCCCACTTTCAAACAAAGAGCATGAGTAATGCTGAGCCAAGCATAATCTTGTCTTTCTGACCTGATCCTCTGTGACTTAATTCTCTCTCCCACTACTGCCATTAGACAGAACATGAGATCAACACGTGCCACTGCCAAATGGAAATTATTTGTGGGGTGTTCCACAGGCACATCAGTCTGAATCTTTCCACCAACAAACTCAATGTTTTTCCTTTTTTCCCCACCCTCCTTTTCTTCTTTCCTTCCTTCCCCCCTTTACTTCTAACATGTGATGTCAGAGAGTAACACCATCAACAAATCCACACATGGAGCATCTTAGATGGTTAAGGAAGAATAACGTGATGTTAAAATAGAATTCCTAGGGGCGCCTGGGTGGCTTAGTCGGTTAAGCGTCCGACTTTCGCTTGGGTCATGATCTCGCAGTTCGTGGGTTTGAGCCCCGCGTCGGGCTCTGTGCTGGCTGCCAGCTCAGAGCCTGGAGCCCGTTTCAGAGTCTGTGACTCCTTCTCTCTCTGACGCTCTCCTGCTCACAGTGTCTCGCTCTCTCTCTCTTAGAAATAAATAAAAATATTAAATAAATAAATAAATAAATAAAATAGGATTCCTAAATACTTTTATTAGGACTTACCAGAAACTCTATTATTACTCTTTTTTTTAATGTTTTATTTATTTCTAGGAGAGAGAGAGAGAGACAGCGTGAGCAAGGGAGGGTCAGAGAGAGAGGGAGTCACAGACTCTGAAACAGTCTCCAGGCTCTGAGCTGGCAGTCAGCACAGAGCCCGACACGGGGCTCGATCCCACGAACCGCGAGATCATGACCTAAGCGAAAGTCGGACGCTTAACCGACTAAGCCACCCAGGCGCCCCATATTATTACTCTTTTTATATTAGTTTATTTTCTTTCTCCCAATTGAATGTGAGTTCTGTGAACACTGGGCCTTTGTTTTGTTTCAAACGTCATACAAATTCAGAGAATCCAGCAGTTAATAAATGTTTGAATGCACAAATCAGTCAATCACAACAATGCTAAGAGTAGAATGAGAAATGATTTGGGGAGTGCAGACCTGTCTCACACTCACTAGTCTCACACTCACTCTCCTAGCCTGGCACTAAACATCACATACACAGACTGAATATCTGTCACCAGATGAAATGTGCACAGTGCATTACCCTTTGAAAGGAATCTATTCAAAAGCCCACCCTCACCCCCCAGCCAGCCAAGCTTATAGACAAAACTCATAGGGTCTGCACTTGGCCCTAACTCTGCTTTTCTTGGTCCTGGTGCCCTACATGCTTGGAAAGTAGACCCCCAACTACAAAAGATACTCTTCTCTAGCCTGACCACAGCCCGCATCCCAGATGAGCCATGGACAGAGGCTCTGGAAAACCTGCCACTTCCTGCTCTAGGTGGCCAAGAGTCAACCCGCTTCCCATATCCAGCCCTCCCCCACGATGGGCATAGCGCAGGCTTCTCACATCCTTCAAAACCTCTTAAAAGGCCCAGGCCGACAGAAATTCGGGCCGAATTTCTCTAGATGTCTGGTCCCTCTCCTCCCTTGGAGAGGGGCCTGCTTGTTGCTCTACTGTTTGTGGAGTTGTTGGCCACCCATGTTCCTGGCCACCCTAACACCCTTTGTTTCTTTCATTCCTTCTGTTAAGTTCAGAATGTCTTGTTTTTCACATACATTTTACTGACATGGAACATTTAGGCTATTTGCCTCCTTAAAGCAAAACTCCATATTTAAAGGTAGAGTAAGTAGTGGAATATAATAAGAAACAAGAATTCTGGTCAAGAGAGTAAGTTTCCCATATGGTTAATAAAAAGGAATCGTTACAGAAGGCCATATAACACACATCTTGGGCACTGTTGTGGGCTGAACTGAGTTCCCCCCAAATTCACGTTAAGACTGTGATCCCCAGTACCTGAGAATGTGACTGTATTTGAAGAAACCCCTTAAAAGAGGTAAATTAAAATGGGTACACTAGGGTGAGTCTTTAGTCAGTCCCAGTGATGTCTTTGTAAGAGGAGACTAGGACATACAGAAACACACCAGGGACGTGCATGCACAGAGGAATTATTATCTGAAGAGGTAGCAGCAGGACAGCCATCTGCAAGCAAGTGACAGGGGTCCTGGTAGTACCAAACCTTCTGGTGCCCTGATCTTGGACTCCCAGCGTCCACGATGACAAGGAAATTAATTCTTTTTTTTTTTTAATTTTTTTTAATGTTTTATTTATTTCTAGGACAGAGAGAGAGAGACAGCGTGAGCAGGGGAGGGTCAGAGAGAGAGGGAGTCACAGACTGAAACAGGCTCCAGGCTCTGAGCTGGCAGTCAGCACAGAGCCCGACGCGGGGCTCGATCCCACAAACCGCGAGATCATGACCTGAGCGAAAGTCGGACGCTTATCCGACTAAGCCACCCAGGCGCCCCGACAAGGAAATTAATTCTGTTGGTTAAGTCACTCACTCTAGTATTGTACTATGGCAGCCCCAGCAAATGAACACAGGCACCAATCCATACTTTCTTGTCGTGTCTTATGCTTCAGCCATGTCTGCTGTAATTATGTCAGTGGAAGCCATGGAAAGTTTTGCACAGCTGCAAACAGCCCAAACTACATACCCGCTGCTTCCTGCCCTGAATCTTCTGTGACACCACAATGTGGGACACCTAAGGGAATCTACTTTGTATTAACTGATGTGCAGCCCAGAGCCATGAGGGTGTTAAATCGATCCAGGACCACCCGTGGCCAATAGAACTCACGTCTTTTTATCCACCGAGTGGAAAGTTCCGAGACACAGTTCATAATGTACATCAGAAGGGTTTGGTGGGATGGAGCACCAGTCACCCATAGAGGGATCAAAATGATAATGATTCCTCTTTTTTTTTTCTAATTTTTTAACATTTTAAAATTTATTTTTAGCGATAGAGTGCGAGCGGGGATGGGGCAGAGAGAGAGGGAGACACAATCTGAAGCAGGCTCCAGACTCTAAGCTGTCAGCACAGAGCCCTACACGGGGCTCAAACCCACAAACAGCGAGATCATGACCTGATCCGAAGTCGGACGCTTAATTGACTAAGCTACCCAGGTGCCCCGGTAATCATTCCTTTCATTGGCTTTCCTTCCTTCCCTAATTTACTCCCATTTTTCTATATTCCTGCTCCCTATGATCAAATTCCCCCCAAAAGCCTATCTGCACAGAGACTTTTTGTCGAGGACCAGTTTAAAAAAAAAACACTTCACAGAATGAGAGGAGAGTAGCCACAGAGCACTTTGCTTGGGAAATATTAATAAATTTGTTAAGATTAATGATATAATAGTAAACTATTTGTAATTAAATTAACATGCCTCATTGTTTTATACAATGTGCCTTTGTGTATGCTGTTTCTGATTTTATAGTTGTTTCAGCAATTCCAGTGATGAGAATTCACCACTCAGTGACACTCATATTCATGCAAAATGTTCTATGTACCAGATTGTTTATTGCATGATTGTTTGCTATCTGAAAATATTGGTAACAACCTACCAGTCAGTCATTGGGTACCATTTAGATAAAAGAGGGTACACTTGTACAATGTGTACAACCAAAGAAATGCAAGAAGTATGGTTTATCTACAATAAGCTACGTAAACAAACACATTCAGCCAGGTTGAAGTGTACAATAACGGGGCGCCTGGGTGGCTTAGTCGGTTAAGCGTCCGACTTTCGCTTGGGTCGTGATCTCGCTGTTCGTGGGTTCGAGCCCCGCGTCGGGCTCTGTGCTGACTGCCAGCTCAGAGCCTGGAACCTGTTTCAGTCTGTGACTCCCTCTCTCTCTGACCCTCCCCTGCTCACGCTGTCTCTCTCTCTCTCCTAGAAATAAATAAAACATAAAAAAAAGAAGTGTACAATAACAACACAGAAAAATCACTTGTGTTTCTATACACAACAATCTGAAAATGAAATTTTTATAACCATAGTTACAAAAGCATCAAGAAGAATAAAACACCTAAGGATACACTTAACAATAGAGGTAAAAGATTTGTATATAGAAAACTAGAAAAATGTGGTGAAAAAATTACAGAGGATCTGATAAAACACTGATGAGATACCACCAAACACCTATCAGAACAGCTAAAGTGAAAAACAATATTAAGTGTTGGTGAGAATGCAGAGAATCTGGAACTCTCACACAATGACGGTGGGAATGGAGAATTGCACAACTACTTTAGTGGTGGTTGGTAGTTTCCTCAGAAGTTACATATACACTTAGCATATGAGCCACTTCTCCCACCCCTAGCTGTTATCTCGAGGGAATAAAAGAACTTGTGTCCACACAAACACCTTTAGAAGAATATTTATAGTGGCTGTATTCAAAATTGCCCATAACTAGGAATAACTCAAATGTCCTTAGGTGGATCAATGGATTTTAAAAATTGGCATATTCATACAATGGAACAGGAGGCATTGATGAAAACTAAAAAAAAACTATGCATGATAAAACAGCATTTGATAGACATCAAAGACATGATGCTGAGTGAAAGATGTCAGTAACAAAGTGGTTACATACTGTATGATTCTATTTATATGACATGATAAGATGACAATATAGTGACAGAGAACAGACCGCTACTTGTCACAGATAAGTGAGGGTGCAGTTACAAAGGATAACACAATAGTGTTTTTGAGAGGGAGGTGATGTTAATGTTCTACACCCTGATAATGTATGTATATATATGTAAATGTATATATTTGTATTGTTTCCTGACAAGCATTAATATAATACTCAAGAGAAATAAAAGAACATTTCCACAGAAAGATATACATGAATTTTCATAGCAGCATTCCTACTGATACCCACAAAGTGTAAACAACCCAAGTGGCCACCAACTGATGAATAAATAAAATGTAATACACCCATACAATGGATATCATTCATCAGGAAAAAAGAAATGATATATGCTACAAGACATATCAACCTTGAAAAGCATGCTAAGAGGGGCGCCTGGGTGGCTCAGTAAGTTAAACTCTGACTCTTGTCAGTTCAGGTCTTGATCTCACTGCCATGGGTTCAAGCCTCACATCCGGCTCTGTGCTACTGACAGCATGGACCCTGTTTAGGATTCTGTCTCTCTCTCTCTGCCCCATCCCCCGCTCAAAATAAATAAATAAAAACTTTAAAAAATGTTTAGAAAGGAAAAACATACTAAGGGAAAAGAAATTATTGACAAAAGATTATATGATTTCATTTCTGTAAAATGATTCTGAAACACAAATTGATAGAGAAAGAAATCAGATTTATGGATGGTTACTTAAATATTGAGGGAGGAGGAAAGTAAGGTTTGGACAGCCAAGGTACTGGCAGAATGATGCAAAGTTCTAAAATGTAATGATTGCACCACTGTGTGAACATACTAAAAGCCACGGAATTGAATAGTTTTAAAAGAATAAATTGGTGAGCATGAGCCCCATTTTGGATGGGCCTTACTTCTCTTGCTCCCTCTCCGTCTCTCAGTACCTCGTCGGATTCTCTCTCTCTCTCTCACTTTCTCTCTGCTCCTCGCTCACTTGAACCCTCTAAATAAGTAAATACTATCTTAAAAAAAGGTTAAAAAGGGTAAATTGTATGATGTGGATTGTATCTCAATATAGCTGTTGCAAAACACAAAAGATAAAATCGTGATAAAAGCTACATCAGTAAAGGCATAAAACATTTCATGTTTATGAAGAAACTTGAGAAGGAAGATATAATAACCATTAGCAGCCATTATATTGTTACCATTCAATGCTAAAGCGTAGTATAAAATTATTGTAAAGAAAGAGTCTGATATGACCCTAAGTGTATATTGCTGTCATAGAAGTCTAGAAACCAATACAGGAGTATATAGAGCCATTCACTCTTTAGTAAAAGTGAAATTTCAGATTAGTATGTCAAGGATAGTTTAGCAACAGATGATACTACAGTAAGCTATCTTTGGAACCCACTATCCCATATCACATAGTATCCTATGTACCAGAGTATGGTATCCCACACCATACATTTTTTTTTTTTTTTTGCTGTTGAAACAGGACACTTCAAAGTGTCCAAATTGGCAATGGGGATATTTTATTTCTTTTCTTTTCTTTTCTTTTTTTTTACAAATATTTTATTGTCAAATTAGTTTCCACACCCACACCATACATTCTTGGAAGAATAAACACTAAACAAATTAAAACCACATTGAGATACCACCTCACGCTGGTCAGAGTGGCTAAAATGAGCAAATCAGAGGACTCTAGATCCTGGCGAGGATGTGGAGAAACGGGCACCCTCCTACACTGTTGGTGGGAATGTAAACTGGTACAGCCCCTCTGGAAAACAGTGTGGAGGTTCCTCAAAAAATTAACAATAGAACTCCCCTATGACTCAGCAGTAGCACTGCTAGGAATTTACTCAAGGGATATAGGAGTGCTGATGCATAGAGGCACATGTACCCCAATGTTCATAGCAGCACTCTCAATAATAGCCAAAACATGAAAAGAGCCTAAGTGTCCATCAACAGACGAATGGATCAAGAAGATGTGGTTTATCTACACGGAATACTACATGGCAATGAGAAAGAATGAAATCTGGCCATGTGTAGCAACATGGATGGAACTTGAGGGTGTTATGCTGAGCAAAATAAGTCAGGCAGAGAAGGACAGATACCATATGTTTGCACATATAGGTGTATTAGGAGGAACTTAATGGAGGACCATGGGAGAGAAGAAGGGGAAAAATAGTGGGGGAGAGGGAGGTAAACCATGAGAGACTCTTGAATGCTAAGGACAAACTGAGGGCTTCTGGGGGTGGCGGGAGGGTAAGGAGGTGATGGGCATGGAGGAGGGCACTTGTGGGGATGAGCACCGGGTGTTATATGGAAACCAACTTGACAATAAACTATGTTTTTAAAAGTCATTAAAACTAATGCATCTCAGAAGACAATAGGAAATCTGTGGTCTAGAGTCTGAAGAGAATTTTTTTAAGGCAAGGCAAAAAAGCCAGAGATTATTTTCTTCAAAAAGAAGGGCGGAAATGGTGGGGGAAAGGGAGAGAGGCAAACCATGAGAGACTCTTGAATGCTGACAAAAACTGAGGACTGATGGATTTGGGGGGGAGGAGGGGTGGGCATGGAGGAGGGCACTTGTGGGGATGAGCACTGGGTGTTATGTGGAAACTAATTTGACAATAAACTATTTGTAAAAAAAAAAAAGACTCCTTTGGCTACATAGAAATGAAATAGTTTACAAATTAAAAATTTACAAATTAAACGTGATCGTAGCAAAGCAGTTATGAATTGAAGAGATGCGTAAAACACATTTGATAATGCACGTAAACAGTTCTTGGTAAATGTACAAATAAGTCAGGATTTAAGAGGACCTTTATTAACTCCATAAAGACCACCCACTGAAATCCACCTCACACATGACAATGGTCGAAACTTTAGAACTATTGCTGAATAACTAAACATTGGTGCGATTCCACAACTTAGTAGGGGAAGCCCTGGGTTGTATGGCATGATTTGAAAAATAAAAAACAGAAATCTAAATACAGGGGTGTATAGACGAATTTACTATAACAAAAGTGGACTTTTGAATCAGTATGTCAAGGATAGTTTATCAACAGATCATACTACAGTTGGCTATATTTCTAAAGAGAAAAAGGAAATGGATCCACTATCCCACACCACTATCCTATGAAAATACCTTCTTAGGGGGTATAACTCAGTGGTAGAGCATTTGACTGAAAATACATTCTTAAAATATCACCGAAAGTAATACATTTAGAAGAAAATTGGGCAATCTGTAAGTAACCTAGAGTTTGAAGAGAACTTTTAAAGCAAGGCGGGAAACCCAGAAATTTCTGTTAAAAGAGCATCCTCTGGGGAGAGTCCCTGGCCCCCATCTTCATCCTTCCCCTGTTGATTTCTAAACACAGAACAAGCCTGGCTCGAGCCCCATCCTTTGCCTTCGGGGCAGGGCCAACTCCCGGGCCCTTAGCACCCACGCGAGAAGACACTACCGCTTCTAGGCTCCAAATTGTCCGGCGTGGCCCCTGGAGCCCCGCCCCTTATGGAGAGAGGCAGGAAGCGGAAGTGGCGTCACTGGCACTTGGCGGTCTTTGTCCGATGGCAAGCGCCTCTCCGAGTCTCTCACCTGAGTCATGGTGCTGTTGCTGGTGTCTCCAGTGAGGCCTCTGCAAGGAAGGTTAGGGTGCAAGGAGGGCGTTAAAGGACGGGTGTGGCCCAGCCTCCGAAGGGCCTCCTTAAATATGTCGGGTCCTCTTGAAGCAGGGTGATTGTCGAAAAGACCACCAAACGCCAAATAGAAGCGAGGCAGGATTTTATTTATCCCCGGGCCAGACCTGATCTCCTGATCTCATGGAGAAATGCAGAGAATGGCCCTGAACAAAGGTGGCAGTTGAAACGCCCAGAATTTGAGAGAACCCCAAAATCAGACCACCAGAGACCAGAGTCAAAGCCAAGCGGCAAGGTTGTTTATTCGCAGGTTCGAACCCAGACCTCCGCGCGCTCGTTGCCGGTGACGCTAAGAGGCCCTGAACAAAGCCTTCGCAGCCTTTTTATAGACAGAAGTAAACAAGTCATGGGGAGGGACAGGAGATTTCCACGGTTACAAGTTTGCCATTGGTTAACATTTAAATGTAAACATATACCGTATCTGATTGGTTCCCGCCATCAGGTTTTTGGCGGGATCTAATTACAACATTTGGGATACCTTTGAATTCAGCCTATCATAGAGCGAGTTTAAATTCTTGTTTGGCGATTAACAGGTTAATATCTCTCTCTCCAGGCCCTTCCCTCAGCAAGGTAGGGGGTAGCTGCTGGCCTGTTCGGATTGGCTGCAACCAGGGTGGGTGACTGGGGGAACATGAAGCTAGTCGCTTGGGCAATCCGGCGGGAAAGCAAGCTTTAAGCATTGTTACAGAAGCAGAAAGAGCTGGTTAGGTAATGGCTTCCCGTAGTGCAGGCATTTGCCCAGAAGCGGAAAAGCTGGTTAAGTTTTTGGTTTAGTTTATCTAGGCCTCTCACAGTGAGCTAATATGGATCTCAGCAAGGCAGAATATGTCATTATTTAGTTAACCAATTACATTTTACAGCATACCATGGTAACCAATTGCATTGTGACACTCAGGTGTTAGTTTTGGCAGAGACCTATCAATTTTAAGTTCTTTGTCTTGAAATGACCAACTGTAATTAGACATTTGAGAAGCCGTGGGGTAGTGACTACATGACAGACCACCAGGTAGAATGGTGACGTGGTGTTCCGTAACCTTGCATACAGGGTGTGGGTGTGGTCAGCCAGAACAGGGAAGTGCAAGCTTGCTAAGCGGATTTACAGAAGCAGAAATAGCATGTTGGTATTTAACCGTGCTTGAGGTTAACCTACAACATCCCACTGCAACATCCCACGACTCGCGTCCTTCGCGGCCGCTGGTGCCCGTGTTGGGCTGGCGAGAGGAGCGGTGCGGGCGCACCTGCGAAGTGTTTTAGGCCACAGGGCTCCTTGTTCAAACCCCTCCTAAGTAACCGTTGTGACTCTTCTCCACGAGGACGCGAATTTCCGCTGGGCAAGTCAGGGTGTCCCAGCCCTGATGCTCCTGGATGTTCGGTGAGCACTGGGGAAGCGTTGGCTCAAAGGGCCTTTCCTCTGCAGGTATGCAGAAGGACGTTTCTTGCGAGCATTTGGTCTTGTGTTTGTTCTTTCCGAGCATTCCCTACAGGTAGAAAGAAGAGAGACTTGTTAGCTTTGAGGGTGTGTGCATTTCTCTAGAAAAATGCGAACATGCGTGAGCCACCGGCTATTCTTCCAGGTGAAAGCAAGCGTGCCCAGCAGGCTTGTCTTCTGAACATCCTGGGCCCCTGCCTTCCCCACAAATTATCAGAAGAAGGGCCTCCAGGAGAAAAAGACGTTATGGGCTTTATGACACTGGTTCCAGAGTAACCGAGTGCACCCTTAACAAGCTGTGTGGACCAAGTGTGGTCCTTCCCCTCAGCGTTTGTGCTGTAAAACCTGAACCTTTCAACAGAATTTGAACATCAGTACAGTGGATGTTCCTTATAGTAGTTTCACCCGTGTTGACCATTTTGCATGTTTGCTCTCGTTGTGGATAATGGAATACATTTTATGGTGGGCTGTTTGAGAGTATAGGTTGAAAATGAAATGCATACAAGATACTTGACTTTTAAAAACTTGGTAATGTATCTTGTAAAGATAAAGACGTTATCCCACTGATAGGGAAAATCTGTTGTAAGAAGGCCAACAGGACCAAAAAGAAAACACCTGTCCCTGATTGATGATGAATGCGGAAGTAACGGGTTGTAAATTTTTCCCTCGGCTGATGCTTTGGGCTCAGACCTCTGGAGAATGATCTCCTCTGGGCCCAGCGGTGTAAAATAAACTTCCTCCCTTCCAAGATCTCCAAGTGCCGCTTGGTTCTTCTGCCGGGTTCCATAGCATTTGGTTCCCTGACTGGGAAACCCAACCGTGCTGGCCCGTTGTTGCCACTGATTTGGGAAAATGGCGAGGCGGTGACAGAATGAGAAATCACAAAGGAGAAGGCGTGCCTTGCCTGAATTTCAGTAGTCTCCACCTCGGTCACCTCTGGCCAGCCCGACTCCGCCATTCCAGCCGGACTCGAGGAGATTTGGCAAATGAGGACCTGGAACCGACGTCGGAAACCGGTAAGGCCTGGACCCTAAATCTGTCCTGTTATGCCCACCCATAGCGGTGGAAGGGGGACCTGATCATTCCCTGGAGACCTCAGTGGTCTCATCTATAGGAATTCTGTGGGAGGGAATGTAATAACCTCTGGTGTGTATGTGAGTGTGAATGTGTGACTCGGTCTGGCTTGCCTGCCAAGTTCAATTCTGTGGCTTCT
The DNA here is from genome assembly GCA_017311185.1 of Proteles cristata cristata. Lineage (NCBI taxonomy): Eukaryota > Metazoa > Chordata > Mammalia > Carnivora > Hyaenidae > Proteles > Proteles cristata. The sequence goes on from JAESUZ010003374.1 coordinate 191,143, forward strand.
CGGGTGGGCACCTTAAGGTCCCCAAAAGCCTAAGGAGTTTGAGTGGGCCCGTCTGTGATTACGTGGTGAATAGCATACAGTCTATGGTGGCATTGGAATAGTTTCTGATCGTAAGTCACAAAGCTGAGACCGCTACGGCTAAGCGTCACCTAAGTTCCTTCGAGACCAGCCAGATGGGCATCTGATTGGTCTCCTCATGAGAGGGGGCATTCCTATCCCTTTGTCTGTGACACCTCCTCACAGGAACATTATGGGGTTGGGACAGAGCAAACCCACAGTTCTTGAAACTGTGATTGAGAACTTTGAGAAGGGGTTTTTGGGAGACTATGGAATTAAGATGATACCTAGCAAATTAAGGACCCTATGTGAGTTGGAATGGCCCACTTTTGGGGTAGGATGGCCCTCGGGGGGAACCTTGGATGTCCCAATGGTCCGCTGTGTCTGGAAAACCAGGTTACCCCGATCAGCTCCCATATATGGACTTCTAGTTAGAGATTGCCCAAACCCTTGGGTGTGATTTACCTGAAATGAACGGGGACAGGCTAGGGTACAGAGGTCCCAACCTCTGCAAATTCCTGCCAGTGATCCTGAGGAAGAACCAATTTCACCCCTGCCATATGCTCCCCCGAGACGGTCAGCACCTGGACACCACCCCCCTCCTTCGCCCCCGGCTCCCAATACTCCACCACCTTCAGCCTCCCCACCACCTCCAGATTCAACAAATCCTCTTCCCTGGACCAGCAGCCAGATTGCTCTCTTGGCCAGGCACAGGTGCTCTCCAGATGCTGGTAAAAGAGACTGGGGCATAGGCCGGGACACCAGAATGAGGGAAACCTGGGAGACTTGATGAAAATGGAACCCTCCAGCCTGGCCGCTCAATGACGTAAAAGCAGCCTTTCTCCACTACTGATCTCCTCAATTGGAAACCTAACACACCATCGTATTCTGAAAGACCGCAGGCAAGGATAGACCTGTTGGAGTCCCTCTTCCAGACCCAACTTGGGAAGACTGCCAATAGCTACTCCACACTTTAACACTAAAGAGAGATGGCAAATTATGAAAGGAGCTTGGCAAAACCTTGAGGAACATGTACTAGCTGGGGTTGTCGATGGGCTAGAACTGCCACACCTGAAGAACCTCCTATGTGGGACTTCACTACAGAAGAAAGACAAGTCCACATCTGCCGGTACCAAGAGGCTCTCTTCCGGGGATCTGAGCAGGGGCTAAGAAGCCCACGAATATGACCAAGATCTCCTCAATCACCCAGCAGCAAGGAGAATCCCCCAGCGACTATTATGAGAGGCTATGCAGGGCTTACAGCATTTACACCCTGTTTGACCCCAACGCACAAGAAAGCCAACAGATGGCAAATACCTCTTTCATGGCCTAAGCCGCCCCTGATGTCAAAAGGAAACTCCAAAAACTTGAGGGTTTCAGTAGAATGAACATCACACAGTTTATCGAGGTTGCTAACAAGGTCTGCATGAACAGGAGGACACTGCCGAGAGGGAAGCTGAGAAAAAGATGAGGAAGAAGGTCAGCCTCCTCGCCGCTGCTTTAAAGGAAAAGGACCTCAAAACGATAGAGAAGGTCCCACCACCAAAAGGGGGGAAGCCCAGGACCTCCTTAGCAAGGGATCAATGAACCTACTGCAAGGAGAAATCGCCTGATGGATGAGGCAGATAAAGTATCAGCCATTAGGCAGATGAGGTCCCCTCCCTTATTGTGATTTTCATACCACAGGCAGAGACGCCTCCACCAAAATATACTAAGAAAGAAATTAAATGGGCTGAAATCGAGGGGACCACCCAGACCAAGGAAGGATGGTGGAAACTGCTAGATGGGCGCATTTTCGTCCCAGTGGCCCTCGGAGGGCATCTAGTTGGTGAATACCATCAACTCACCCATCTAGGAAACACTGTATTCGAGGCCCTCCTCAAAAAACAATACTACATCAGCCAGCTGCCAGCATTATGTCGAGCAATAAGCGAACAGTGTGTGACTTGTGCCAGCAATAATGCCCGACCCATGCTATGACCCCTGCCAGGTATCCAAAGGGTAGGAGCTACCCACTTAGAAAATCTAGAAATAGACTTTACAGATGTCCAACCAAGTCAAGGATTTAGATATCTCCTGGTAATAGTCTGTACACACTCCGGATGGGCTAAAGCTTTCCCTGCCAGGACAGAACGGAGCCAAGAGGTAGCTAAAGTCCTCCTAAAAGAGATTGTCCCCCAATTCGGCCTGATGGCCACAATCCACAGTGATAATGGATCCACAGTTGTGGCGGACATTATACAAACTTTAACCAACTACCTCAACATCACTTGGAAGCTTCACACTGCTTAGCGGCCTCAAAGGTCAGGGAAAGTAGAGGGAATGAATCACACCCTCAAGGGAACCTTAGCTAAGTTCTGTCAGAAGACAGACCTCCCATGGCCCATTGCCCCTGGCCCTTCTGCGTGTCCATTGCACACCAGGAACTCAAGGTCTCTCCCCCTTTGAGCTAATATATGGGAGGCCTCCTCCATGTCTAGGGAGCCTCCCAGTGAACCTACACCAAATAGGGGATGAGGGAATAAAAGCAACTTCAAGGGTTAGGGGCCACCCTAAATAATTACAACGATATACCATAGAGAGGACCCAATCTCTTTAGGATCCCCTGTACACCCTTTCTGACCAGGAGACTGTTTGTGTCAAAGATTGGAAGAAAGACTCAAATCACAGTGGACTGGGTCTCATACCATTATTCTGACCACCCCTACTGCCCTCAAGGTCACTGGTATCAATCCATGGGTTCACTACTCCAGAGTCAAGAGGACCAATCTTGAGGAGCCCCAAAACTCGGAAAACTGACCCGAGTCTGACGGACCCACTCAAAGTGACCTTTTGAAGAGTCCTAGGTTCTTACGATCTTCAGCCCTGCTCCAGCCACACCCTGGAAGCTGACTGGTCTACGGATGGCAGAACCTAAGGCATCACCATTCCGATAAGATAGACTGTCCTTACATACTGTTTGCCATCGGGTTGGCAGAGGTTACCCCAGAAAGCTGGGGAAATGGTGAGAGTTTCCTGTTTGCGCTCATCTTCCTCTTATGAGTAGGATGTTCTGTTGGTATTGTTTGCCTCTGATCTGGGCCCCATTTGTAAGAGCAGGGCACCTTCAGTGGAAGAATCTAAGGAATTTAAAAGCTTAAATGTGGTGTGACCTCTTTCCATCTGTTGGGTTGCCTGCCATTAAGGTTGCTAATGCCATTGTGGGGAAGTGTTTGTACTGATGTATGTGTCTCACACTTCAAGAAAAGAAGATTGTGCTTAGATTAACCTTCAGCCTTAAGGTTCAGGCTAAATGAGCAGTGTTGCTCCCCATACTCATAGGGGCAGAAATAGCCACAGGAATAGGGCCTGGCATAGGAGGCATAGTCTCTTCTGTGGGACCATCAAGTCGCTGACTCTCTAGTGTCCCTACAGAGCCAAGTTTTTTGGCAGGAACCTTTTCTCTGCTGAGAGAAAGGGCACCTGCATCTTCTTCAGAGGCTTTGTAAACCAATCAGGATTAGTCATGAGCAAAGTCAGGGAAATAAGGAAAAGAACCAGTCCATAATAAAGATGATGCCCTTTAATACAGACTAGATCTGTTTAAACAGGCATCAAAGGGGGGAATGATAGGGAAAATCTGTTGTAAGATGGCCGACAGGACTAATTAAAAAACACCTGTCCCTGATTAATGAGGAATGCAGAAGTAACGGGCCATAAATTGTTCCCTCAGCTAATGCTCTGGGCTCAGACCTCTGGAGAATGATCTCCTCTGAGCCCAGAGGTGTAAAATAAACCTCCTCCCTTCCAAGATCTCCGACTACTGCTTGGTTCTTCTGGGTGATCCAGACCAGATTCTGTAACACTACTAAAACCCACAATTCTTTCTTTGACCCAGGAAGATTGAAGATGAAATGCCTCCTAAATCTACTCCGTTTAAAAGCTGAACTTCCCCACATTATTCTAACATATGTTTTTGGTGATTTTTGGATCTAAGACCCAGTCAAAATTTGTATATGGTGATTATTTCAATCTTTTAGTCTGTTTTTTAAAGTGTATTTATTTTGAGAGAGAGCCAGCAGGGTAGAGGTGGGGGGAGGGGGACATAGGATCCTAAACAGCTCGGTGCTGACAGCAGAAAGCCTGATGGTGGGGCGTGAACTCACAAACTGTGTGATCCTTACCTGGGTGGAAGTCTGAGAGGCTTAACCGACGGAGTTAACAAATTGGGGAAAAGTGTGTTCCAAGAAAACTATTTAGTAATCAGGCTTGTGACCAACGTGTGCCAGTTCCTGATGTAGAGGCTTCAAATATTCTGTAGGTGATGTTGTGTACATTTAGTTGCATTCCATCAAGAAGATTTAAATTTATACCATTCCTCGGATGCCCAGTTTGATTGCTTGCTTAAGTTGGTAATCACCAGAGCACTCTGTTTTAAAGATAGACTTTTCCTTTGGAATAAGAAAAGTCACACATGGGGTGATTTTCTTTTTTTGAGAGAGAGTGAGGGAGAGCACAAGCGAGCGCGCACACACTCACACTTGGGGAAGGGGCACAAGAAGAGAGAGGGAGAGAATCTTAATCAGGCTCTATGTCCAGGTTGGATCACATTCTTTCTAAAATAATATATCGAATATACTTTATATATCATATATAATATTACATAACACTCTAAAAATCACATATAACATATTTATTACACTTCACATATATATATGTATTATTGTAACATAAATATGCGTGTGTGTGTGTGTGTGTGTGTGTGTGTGTGTGTTAAAAAGAGAGAGATGCTTAACCAACCGAGCCAACCAGGCACCCTGGGGTTATTTTGATACTCATTCTGCGTATCTTTGAGTATTCCTTCTAAGTACTTTTTTTTGGGGGGAGGCAAACGGTGAGGTGGGGGGAAGAGGGAGAGAAAGAGAGAGCCTTAAATAGGCTCCATGCTCAGCACTGAGCCTGACACCGGGCTCGATCCCATGGCCCTGGGATCCTAACCTGAGCCCAAATCAAGAGTCAGATGCTCAAACGACTGAGTCACCCAGGCACCCACTAACAGTTGCTTTTGTTCTGTTAATACATGTGTGAATACATTTTTGTATATAGTATTTCACATCTCTGGGGGTGTGTTTCAAGGTATGGGTACGCAGCCCAGGTTGGTTTTTGTGGCCAAAGGGCAAGTATACAGGGGTGCCTGGATCCTCAGTCGGTTAAGCAGCCACCTCTTTTATCAGCTCAGGTCTTGATCTCAAGCTCATGAGTTTAAGCCCCATGTTGGGCTGCACGTCTACTTATAAAAAAAAAAAAAAAGGACCAATGTACATACTTTTAGATGGATCCTATAAATTGTTAGAAAATTCTTGTGGCACTTCTAAAAATTAAGGAGAAATGTAAGGAACACGTTTTATTTATATTGTCTGGGCATTTGTTTCAAAAAGAATATTATGTCCATTTTTCTCTAAGTAATATACTCAAATGCCTTTGCAGAAGTAGAATGCTTTACTTTCTATTATATTGTGTGTAAACATTTTATGTGAGACTTTAAGTGTTTTTTATGTTGTAACTCTATTTTTGTCTCCTCTTTGTACCATACTGTAACATTTTTGGCGGTAAGGTAGCAATTATCTCACGTCCTACAAGGAGAAATTGAATTCCTTTAATGAACTAGGCTGTGTTCTTGCGACAGGGAAGCAATGGCCATCAAAACATAGTACTACCGGGGCGTCTGGGTGGCTTAGTCGGTTAAGCGTCCGACTTTCGCTTAGGTCATGATCTCGCGGTTCGTGGGTTCGAGCCCCACGTCGGGCCCTGTGCTGACTGCCTTCTCAGAGCCTGGAGCCTGTTTCAGTCTGTGACTCCCTCTCTCTCTGACCCTCCCCTGCTCACGCTGTCTCTCTCTCTCTCTCCTAGAAATAAATTTTTTAAAAAAATTAAAAAAACAAAAACAAAAACAAAAACATAGTACTACCACCATAGGGCTTCTAGTCTATTTGAGAGTACAGACTTCAAATGAATACTGGGAAGTTTGTGACAATATGAGGTGGTAATACCTATTGGGAGGGATTGATATAGATTGTGTGTGTGTGTGTGTGTGTGTGTGTGTGTGTGTATGTTATTTTTGAGAGCGCAAGTGGGGCAGGGGCAGAGAGGGAGGGGGCGGGGACAGAAGATCCGAAGTGGGCTCTGCACGGACAGCAGTGAGCCCCATATGGGGCTCAAACTCATGAACCTTGGGATCATGACCTGAGCCGAGTTGGACACTTAACCAACTAAGCCACCCAGGCGCCCTGGGAGGGATTGATATTTAAGTTGGGAAGCATGAGTAGGATTTACCTAAGCAGATTTTGGATGGGGGGTGAGGACTTGGAGAGTGGGGAAGAAAGATGTCAGGTGAAGGGAACTTCATGAGCAAAATACAGGCTGGAAGCTTACTGTATTTCTTGAATTGGGGCAAGAGTGTTGGGAGAGGATGAACAGACTGAGCAGGGGTGGGAGATGGAGTGCAGGGCAAGCCCAGGACCGGGGGAAAGATCAAGGCGGTCCAGCCGATATTCTAAGGCCGTGGACACTTCTCAAGTGCCTAAGCAGGGGCATGATTTGGATCCATTTACAACTTATATAGAATTCACCAATTCCCACTTTGGGATGGATAAGAGTGAGGGTATAGAGTCAGGATAGACTCTTAGGATGCATAAGTTTTATCTTTATTTTTTAAACATTAAAAAACATTATAATGTCTTATTTCTGAGAGTGAGAGAGACAGCGTGATCAGGGGAGGGTCAGAGAGAGAGGGAGACACAGAATCTGAAGCAGCTCCAGGCTCTGACCTGTCCGCACAGAGCCCCACGTAGAGCTCAAACCCACGAACCATGAGATCATGACCTGAGCCCATGACCTGATGCTTAACCTGCTTAACCGACTGAGCCACCCAGGTGACCCAGATTGTTCAGAATTTTACCATATGTTTTCCTTTACCCGTGAGGTTTACATTTCATTTGCTTTCCTGTTACGAACAAGTGCCCTATGTTTCAGCTTAAAGAAGTCCTTTAGGGGCGCCTGGATGGCTCAGTGGTTTAAGCATCTAACTCTTGGTCTCAGCTCAGGTCATGGTCTCATGGTTTTGTGTGTCCCAGCACCACATTGGGTCCAGGCTGAGAGTGTGCGGAGCCTGCTTGGGATTCTCTGTCTCCCTCCCTGCCCCTTGCCCCCTCACGCTTCTCTGTCTCTCTTTAAATAAATAAAGGAAAAAAGAAGTCCTTTAACATTTCTTGTAAGACTGGTCTATTGGTGATGAACTGTTTGGCTTTTGTTTGTCTGGAAAACTTCAATTTTAATGATAGTTTTGCCTGGTACAGTATTCTTGGTTGGCAGTTTTTTCTTTCAGCACTTTGATTATATTGCAGAACTGCCTTCTAGCCTGCAGTTTCTGATGAAAATTTTGACAATTTTATGGGGATTCTTTATATGTAACAAGTTGATTTTCTCTTGGTTTTATGATTCTTTTCTTGTCTTTAGCTTTTGACACTTTAATTATAATGTGTTTGAGTTTCCTTAGGTTCATCTTCGAAACTCTTTGAACTTCCTGGACCTGGGTGTCTGTTTCCTTACCCAGGATAGGGCAGTTTTCATCCATAATTAATTTAAATAAGCTTTCTGCCCCTTTTTTCTCTCCTATCCTTAAGGTTTTCCTGTGATGCAAATGTTCTTCCACTTTCTGTTGTCCCATAAATCCCTGAAGGAATTCTCGCTCTTTTTCATTCTTTTCTTCTTTGGGCTGCTCTAATTAGGTAAGTTCCACACTGTCTTCAAGTTTGCTGATCTTTTCTTTTTTCTGCTTAATCTAGTCTGTTGTTGAACCCCTCTAGTGTATTTTTCAGTGCAGTTATATTCCTCAGCTCTATGACTTTTATTCCCCCCCCCCTTTTTTTTAAAGAAAACTAAGTATTTATGGGGCACCTGGGTGGCTCAGTCAGTTAAGCAGCCAACTTTAGTTCGGGTCATGATCTCACAGCTCATGAATTCAAGCCCTGTGTCGGGCTCTGTGCTGACAGCTCAGAGCCTGGAGCCTGCTTCAGATTCTGCATCTACCCCCCTCTTTCTGCTCTTCCCCTGTTTGCACTCTGTCTCTCTCTCAAAAATAAACGTTAAAAAATTTTTTTAAAGAAGACTCAAGCATTTATTCATTAAAGTGTACTGGAAATCAATATATTTCAAATAACACTAAGGTAATAGATCCTCCATGTCCTGAAACTAAATAGAATTGTTGCAAGTTTTTCATCTTTTCTTGGTTCTCTAGCTCTAAGAATGGTGCTAATTTCCATTTATCAGCCAATGGACATTTGGGCTCTTGCCATACTTTAGCTATGGTCAATAGCACTGCTATAAACTTTGGGGTGCATGTGCCCTATGAATGTACTCCTGTATCCTATGGATAAATACCTAGTAATGCAATTGTTGGGTTGTAGGGTAGTTTCATTTTTAACTTTTTGAGGAACCTCCACACTGTTTTCCAGTGTGGCTGCACCAGTTTGCACTCCCACCAACAGTGCAAAAGGGTTCCTCTTTCTCTGCATCCTCACCAACATCTGTTGTTGCCGGAGTTGTTAATGTTAGTCATTTTTTTGCCCATTTCTTCACTGGATTATTTGTTTTTTTGCATGTTGAGTTTCATAAGTTTATAGCTTTTGGCTACTAACCCTTTATCTGTCATTTCCAAATATCTTCTCCCATTCCATCGGTTGCCTTTCGGTTTTGCTGATTGTTCCATTGCTGTGTAGAAGCTTTTTATCTTGACGAGGTCCTAATAGTTCATTTTTGCTTCTGTTTCCCTTGCCTCCTGAGACATGTTGAGTAGGAAGTTGCTGTGACCGTGGTCAAAGAGGTTTTTGCCTGCTTTCTCCTCTAGGATTTTGGTGGCTTCCTATCTTATGTTTAGGTGTTCCTTCCATTTTGCATTTATTTTTGTGTATGCTGTAATAAAGTGGTCCAGGTTCATTTTTTTGCATGTTGCTGTTCAGTTTTCCCAACACCCTTTGCTGAAGAGACTATCTTTATTCCATTGGATATTCTTTTCTGTTTTGTTAAAGATTAGTTGGCCATGTGTTTGTGAGTCCATGTGTTTGTGGGTCTGAGTACTCTATTTCTGTTCCATTGATCGAAGTGTCTGTTTTTGTGCCAGTACCGTACTGTCTGGATGATTACAGCTTTGTAATACATCCTGAAGTCTCGAATTGTGATGCCTCTGACCTTGGTTTTCTTTGAATATATTCTTTTCACTATACCCTTCCTGCTCCCTCTTAGCCTACTACTTACTATAGGGACAGCCTTACTCAATTTCCAGTTTTGGTTAAATATGCTTAGCAATTTTGCTCAAAAACTCAGTTCACTGCAATATAGAAAGTATATCTCTACTCACATCTCCCTGTGTCTTCATTATGCCTGTATTTATATTTCTAAAATACTATATATAGGATGAATTCATGAAGAAGCATTGGGCTTTAACTAAAACTTTTTCCACATCTTTTACTAGAAATTAGAAATTAAACCAAATATAAGTGATTTCTAAATGCTTTTCTGCATCTTGTATATTTTTAGTTTATTTTTATCATGACTCACCTGATGTGAAGAATTTTTTGTTTTAAGCTAAAAGCTTTTCCACATTGATTACATACAAAGGGTTTCTCTTCAGTATGAAATTTTTGTGTTTATAAGATTTGAACTCTTTAAAAAGCTTTTGATGCTCACTATATTAATAGGGTCTCTGTTTAATATGCATGTTATATCAATTAAGATTTGAGCAATAGAAGCTCTTTCCACGTTCATTACATGTAAAAGACCTCTCTTCAGAGTGAATTTTCAGATATTTAATAACGTTTGAGTGATATTTAAAGATTTTTCACAAACATTACATGGGTATGGCCTCTCTCCAGTGTGAATTCTCTGATGTTAAGTTAAATCTGAAGACAGAGATCTTTTTTACAATTACTGCATATGTATATTTTCTCTCCACTGTGGATTTATCAGTTCTGTTGTAGATCTGTCAGCTAGGTAAAGGTCTTTTTATGTTCATTACATAATTAGGACTTCTCTCAAATGGATAAAGAAGATGTGATGTATAGATTTGTCTGTCTATCTATAATGGAATATTACTCAGACATAAAAAAATTAAAATCCTGAAATTTGTAGCTACATGGATGGAGCTAGAGAGTATTATGCTAAGCAGAAAAAGCCAGTCAGAGAAAAACAAATACCATATGATTTTACTCTTGTGTGGAATTTAGGAAACAAACAACTGAACAAGGAGGGGGGGGAGTGAGACAAATCACAAAACAGACTCTTAACTATAGAGAACAAACAGATAGTTATCAGAGGAGAGGTGTGACGGATGGGTGAAATTGGTGAAGGAGATTAATACACCCTCTTGAGCACTGAGTAATGTATAATTCTTGAATCAGTACATTATACACCTGAAACTAATATAACACTGTATGCTAACTACACTGGAATTAAATTGAAAAAAAGATAAGCTTCTCTCCAGTATGAATTCTCTGATGTTTATTAAGATTTGAGCTGCTTTTGGGGTACCAGGTGGCTCAGTGCTTGTGCATCCAACTTCAGCTCAGGTCATGATCTCACAGGTTGTGAGTTCAAGCCCTGTATCAGTCCCTTTGGTGTTAGCACAGAGCCCGCTTTGGATGCTCTGTCCCCCTCTCTCTCTGCACCTTCCCCGCTCGTGCTCCTCTCTTATTCTTTATATATATATATAAAGAATATATATATATATATATATATATATATATATATATATATATAAAGAGTATATATATATATAAAGAGAGTATATATATATATATATAAAGAGTATATATATGTAAAGAGTATATATATAAAGAGTATATATATATATAAGAGTATATATATATATATAAAGAGTATATATATATATATATATATATATATATATAAGAGTATATATATATATATATAAAGAGTATATATATATAAGAGTATATATATATATAGAGTATATAAAGAGTACATATAAATATAAAGAGTACATATATATATAAAGAGTACATATATATATAAAGAGTATATATATATATATATAAAGAGTATATATATATATATATATATATATATATAAAGAGTATATATAAAGAGTACATATAAATATAAAGAGTACATATATATATAAAGAGTACATATATATATATAAAGAGTATGTATATATATATAAAGAACGTATATATATATAAAGAACGTATATATATATATAAAGATTTGAGCTGCTTTTAAAGGATTTTTCATGGGGCACCTGGGTGGCTCAGTCCATTAAGTATCCGACTTCAGCTCAGGTCATGATCTCATGATTTATGAGTTCAAGCCCCGCATCGGGCTCTATGCTGACAGCTCAAAGCCTGGAGCCTGCCTCAGATTCTGTGTCTCCCTCCCTCTCTGCCCCTCCCTTGCTTTCTGTCTCTCAAAAATAAATAAAAATACAGGATTTTTCATAATTGTTACATTTGTAGGGATTCTCTCCAGTATGAACTTTTTGATGTAGGATAAATTGTATGGGCTGAAGTCCTTTTTAAATAATTACGTGTGTAATACTTTTTTTATATATTATTTTTTTGGTGTTGAATTTTATTCTGAGAAGCTCTGAGAGGCCCTTCCACAAGACTTCAAAGCAGAGAGTTTCTTTCAAGTATGAAGTATTTGATGGCGAATCAGGGTTGGTCTTGCAGATGTGAAACCTGTGGAGTGTGTTCAAGGACGAGAGAAACCTGCAGGCCTTTGGAAATCCATCACCTTTGTGTGGCTTTCATCTGGGTGTGCTCTGCTGTTGAATGAACGTTGGAGCTTTGTTAGTGGGGTTTGCCACTCTGCTTACATTCCAAGTATTTATCTAAAATATAAATTGTTTGGAGTGTTGTAAATGATGACCAGTGCCTAAAGGCCTTTGTGTTTTGACCATGTTTATGGGCTTTCTCTACCTTGTGAATTCACTGATGTCCAGTAAGATGGGAGACATGGTTGAAAGCCATGCTGCAGTCGTCACATGCATAACATTGGTCAAAAGTACAAAGTTTCCTATTTTTATTTAAGTTTGTTTATTTTTGAGAGAGAGACAGAATGAGTCAGGGGCTGAGAAGGAGAGAGAGACTCCCAAGCAGGCTCTGAACCCACAGAACAATGAGATCATGACCTGAACTGAAACCAAGAGTCCGACTGAGCCACCCAGGCGCCCCTAACATTTTCCATCTTGAGCACGGTGAGAGCTTGCTGACACACTGGACATGGGGCACTTGTCACATCTCTCTGCATCATCCAGGGTTCCTTTTCTTGCTTCAAAGAGGATATCACTTCTGCCTTACAAATCCAGTGTCCCAGGCTCCTGGGTGGCTCAGTCGGTTGGACGTCTGATTTCAGCTCAGGTCATGATATCATGGTTCATGAGATCAAGCCCTGCATTGGGCTCACTGCTGACAGCACAGAACCTGGTTCAGATCTCTGCCCCCCTCTCTCTGCCCATCCCCTGCTTGCTCTCTCTGAAAAACATTTTTTTAAAGAAAGAACTCCAGGGGCGCCTGGGTGGCTTAGGTCATGATCTCGCGGTTTGTGGGTTCGAGCCCCGCGTCGGGCTCTGTGCTGACTGCCAGCTCAGAGCCTGGAGCCTGTTTCAGTCTGTGACTCCTCTCTCTCTGACCTCCCCTGCTCACGCTGTCTCTCTCTCTCTCCTAGAAATAAATAAAACATTAAAAAAAAAAAAAAGAAAGAAAGAACTCCAGTGTCCCAAGAACACAGCGTTATCACAGTTAACCTGATCACATCCTTACACAGTTTTCTCTCTCCAGGGCTCAGAGGAGTCCATCAGTCCAGAGAAGAGATGATGGCCACGTCTCTGAGTTTCAAGACTCCTGTGACATCACCTTTAGAAATGAAAGAGCTGTTTTTCTCCTTCTTCCCTTAGGTAAAAGCAGTTTCCTGAGAAATCACACTCTCTCAGAGAGGTCAGTCCCAACACGAGCAGACCTATTTACTCCTTTATGTTTTCTGTTTGTTGAAATTTTTACTATGTTCATCCCTTCTGATCAGTATTTTTATGACTGTTATTTTGAATTCTTTATCATATAAATCACTTTCTCTTTTTAATTAAGGGCTTTTTCTGAAAAAAAATTGTTTTTTTGGTTTGGAACATATTGTTCTGTCTTTTCATTTTCCTTGACTCTCTGCCCTGACTTTTAGCTTAGATAAGCAGCCAATCTGGAAGGCATGACTTTGTGGCCACATCTCCTTGTGTAGGAAATGAGGCCACTCACCTCTGCTCCAGCTCTTTGTTGTCTCAAATCTTTGTGATCGCCCGACTAGTCTACTTGAATTTTAGTGGCTCCCAGTAGTTGAGGGTGTGCCAAGACCCGTCACTGTCCCAAGGGGAGGATCTCTGTCATCAAATAGATTCAGGTGGATTGGAAGTCAGATCCTCAGGCAGCAACTTTTATTACTATTACTATTACTGACATCCATCAGTCCTCAGTTTTTGTCACCATTCAAGAGTCTCTCATGGTTTACCTCTCTCCCTTTCCCCCACCATTTCCCCCTTTTTCTCCCCCTCGTTCCTCAGTTAAGTTCCTCCTAATCCTCCTATACATCCAAACATATGATATTTGTCCTTCTCTGCCTGACTTATTTCGCTCAGCATAACACCCTCGAGTTCCATCCACATTGCTACAATGGCCATTTCATTCTTTTTATTGCTGAGTAGTATTCCAGTGTGTGTGTGTGTGTGTGTGTGTGTGTGTGTGTGTGTGTGTGTGTGTGTACACCACATCTTCTTTATCCATTAATCCATCGATGGACACTTGGGCTCTTTCCATAATTTGGCTATTGTCGATAGTGCTGCTATAAAAATTGGGATGCATGTACCCCTTTGAATCAGGACTTTTGTATCCTTCAGATAAATACCTAGTAGCTCAAATGCTGGGTCATAAGGTAGTTCTATTTTTAATCTTTTGAGGAACTTCCATACGGTTCTCCAGAATAGCTGTACCAGTTTGCATTCCCACCAACAGTGCAAAAACGTTCCCCTTTCTCCACATCCTTGCCAACATCTGTGGTTTCCTGAGTTGTCCATTTTAGCCGTTCTGAAGGGCATGAGGTGATATCTCATTGTGGTTTTCGTTTGTATTTCCTCAGGCAGCAACTTTGAAAGTATGCAAATATACCTCTCTCAGGAGACGACTGCAAGGTGGGCATTTCTGTCTGCTCCCTCTGCTGATCTGTGGGGTGACAGACAATTAATAACTACTTCTTTGCTACTGTCCCAGTAGACTTGTGAACACAATCCCCAGTGGCCACCAGATCCATGTTATCAAGGGGTGTCCCCTGGGTGGCAGCCTCAAGAACAATGCCCCCCACCCCAGTGTAAAACCCAGAGCACGGTCTGTATGTATAAGCGCCGTTCTGGGAGACACTGGCACTCAGCATTACTGCTTGGGCTGAATATGAAGACGGCACCCCCCCTTCTGAGGTTTCTGGAGAGCATGGCAGTAGGTCCTTAGATGTGTGTTTAGATAGAAATGTGCCCCTCAGGGGGCGCCTGGGTGGCTTAGTCGGTTAAGCGTCCGACTTTCGCTTAGGTCATGATCTCGCGGTTCGTGGGTTCGAGCCCCGCGTCGGGCTCTGTGCTGACTGCCAGCTCGGAGCCTGGAGCCTGTTTCAGTCTGTGTCTCCCTCTCTCTCTGACCCTCCCCTGCTCACGCTGCCCCTCTCTCTCTCTCTCCTAGAAATAAATAAAAACGTTAAAAAAATTAAAAAAAAAAAAAAGAAATGTGCCCCTCAGGCCACAGCTATTAAGAGAAGCCTGTTTCACAAAGAGACTGGGTCCCTCAGCCTGTTGCTTCTCTGCTGTGGCCTGTGGGTGGTAGTTAGTTAGAATTCTTTCTCCCATCTGTAACATTTCTGCGGGACCTTTGAATATAAGCCCCACTGGCCACCAGAGCCAGGCAACCTAGAGGTGTCCCCTGAGCAGGAGCTGCGAAAATCAGGGCACCAGACAAGGGTACACATTCCTTTCCAGCAGAAGCAAGCTGGGGAAAGGCAGAGGGAGAGCACACGGTTGGCACCTGCTGGCCTCCATTTTTGGAGAGAATTTCAGTAGGCCCCAAGATGTGTGTTAATAGAGATGCCTGCCCCTCGGGCTGATTCTTTAAGGTAAACAAATAGGCCTCTTTCACAGAAATTAGGGGCACTTTTCATTTGGCTGCCTCTGTGTTGGGTGGATTCATACATGAGAGCCCTGTAAAAACTGTTTCTCAGTTGGCTATGGCCTTTTGGTCTTGTGGACTCAAGCCCTGTTGGTTTTCAAAGTTAGATGTTTGGGGGGCTCATCTCTCAGCTTCAGTCTTAATATTTGAGTGCTAAATGTTGGGTTTAAATCCTTTGCTCCCTGGGACGCCTGGGTGGCTCAGTTGCTTAGTGTCCAATTTTAGCTCAGGTCATGATCTCACAGCCCAGGAGTTCGAACCCTGCGTTGGTCTCTGTGCTGATAGCTCAGAGCCTGGAGCCTGCTTCCGATTCTGTTTGCTTCTCTCTTTATCTGCCTCTGGCTGGCATGCTCCCTCTCAAAAATAAACAAACACTAAAAAGAAAATAAAATTTAAAAAATCCTTTGCTCCTCATGGAGAAGCTCAGGATTTTGCATTCCCTTGATTGTGGGTTGCTCGCTGTGGTTGTGTTTGTGATGACATTGTGTCTTAAAGCCTCTCCTACCTGCTTTAATGTGGGTTTGTAGGATTTTTCTCTCCTTTGCCTGATGTATAAGAGTTGCTCGTTGGTTTGATTTTCCCTGGGGGAAATGGTTCCACATGTAGCTGTAGAGTTGGGTGTGTCTGTGAGAGGGGAGATCAGGATCCTCCTTTGTCTCCATTTCAATCAGAAACTATTGTTGGTCTCTTATTTTAGCAGATTATGCCCAATGGCAACAGTGATAGCTGTTGGCTGTAGCAAGAGAAAGTTCATATTGATGGGTCCGTGCATAGCCTTTATCCCTTCTGTGTTGGTAATTTGGACACAGGGAGCAGGTGCTGTGGTGTTTGGGGGAAAGTGATTGGTATCACAGATGCATCATTTTGTCCACATGATTATTGATAATAGTCTCATTTCCTCAGGACCACATTTGCTGGGTGTTCACATGGAACACAAATATTTTCATATTCCGTCTCTTCAGAGATATCCATCTCTGACCATATACCTTTTCTCAGAACGCCTTGTCATCAGCTTCCCTGTCTTGTTTCTCCTACTAAGCTGACCATCCATCCAAGTGGAGACTATTCCTGATGTAGCATGTATGTTTACTTCCTGTCCTCTCTCACTAAAGCCACGTACCTACCTGAAGTTCTGTCGCCGGGAAGACTTTTGATCACTACCGTTCTTTAGGGTCACCCTTCACTGGAGCTATGGCATTTCAGCTTTCCAGTACTTTTGAGGACTACTTGTGCCTCATACAGACTTTGTCCCAGTGAGCTAGTTGTAAGGAGCACCCCAGGAAGACATAGGCTTGGATAAAGTGGACAAGACCATGCAGCTGGGAGAGGTCAAAAGAGTCTCTGTCACATGTTCATTCAGTTGGCTTGTATTCACTGGAAGTGCCTGAGCTCATGGTGGCCAGGTATGCACATAGGGGATGCTATCATGGAGATAAATTCCCTGTTTCAGTGGCGATGATGATAACTCAAGAGTAACAGAAATCAAGTAGGCTGCCCTCATCACCAAAGACTAGATGGGTGCATCAACCTTATTTATTTATTTATTTATATTAAAATTTTTTAATGCTTTATTTCTGAGAGAGAGAAAGAGACAGCGTGAGCAGGGGAAGGTCAGAGAGAGAGGGAGACACAGAACCCGAAACAGGCTCCAGGCTCTAGGCTCTGAGCTAGCTGTCAGAACAGAGCCCGACGTGGGGCTCGAACTGATGAACTGTGAGATCGTGACCTGAGTTGAAGTCGGACGCTTAACCGACTGAGCCACCCAGGTGCCCCTCAACCTTTAAAAAGCAGTAGAAATATATCAGTAATCGAATGCTTTGGCATCCAAAGATCTTTCATTATGTGTCATTTCCAGCTGATGATAGATTGCTACTGCCTGCACCCAATCTTATAAGATAGGCAGGTCAGACAATACCCAGTTCATGATGGGAAACCAAATCCACTTGGTCACTTGATGTCACATGGTTACTTGTTTGGTCTCTGGCATGTATCAGTGGTAAGCCATAAGTTGTTCCTGAAAACAATCAGTATCTGTAGAAGACGTCATAGATTTGTTCCAACCTACAAGACTGTGCCGTGAATTTCCTTTTTGTGATTACCAAACACTACCAACAACTTCCGATTTACTGTGGACAATTCAAGTGCCACGGGCATTGACAGATCATAGGGATTAAGTGCTTGAGACATTTGTACTGCCACCTGGACTTGCTGCAGAGTGCTCTTACTCTGGTCACACTTGAATCCGGAAGGCTTCTAGGTGTCTCTATAGATATATTAAAGTATGTTCAAATGTGGTGTATGTTACCTCTAATCAAGAAGTTCTGTCAGGGGCACCTGGGTGGCTCAGTTGGGTAAGCATCTGATTTTGGCTCGGATCACAATCTCATAGTTTGTGCGTTTGAGCCCTGCATCGGGCTCCATGCTGACAGTGTGGAGCCTGCTTGAGATTCTCTCACTCTCCCTCTCTCTGCCCCTCCCTGACTCATGCTTTCTCTCTCTCTCTCCCTCAAAATAAGTAAACAACAACAAAAATAG
Source organism: Proteles cristata cristata (assembly GCA_017311185.1). Classification (NCBI taxonomy): domain Eukaryota; kingdom Metazoa; phylum Chordata; class Mammalia; order Carnivora; family Hyaenidae; genus Proteles; species Proteles cristata. Next base: position 208,980 of record JAESUZ010003374.1, read on the forward strand.
AAGTTCTCTATCAAATGGTGTGCCTTTGGCGAGGGACGAGGGGGAGCAGAAAGTATTAACTACAGTAACTTGGATCGATTCCTTGTTGGGCTATCTTGACCTACCTACCATTGAACTCTCAAAAACTTTGTTCAGTTGGCATACCACTCCACTGTGCATGTTTTATAAAGACATGTAAAGTATCTTCTACTTTCACTGGATCCAGTCCACATAGTGTCCACATGGTGGGCCGTGTATTGTGTTGTGGAAAGTCAAGGCCTTTGAGGACTGTGTTTTGGCAGGGCACAGAAGAATGGGCACAGCCCTGGGTCAGTGCTGAGAAGGTACACTCTAGGTCTTGCCAGACAAAACCAGATGCTTCCAGTTATGTTATGAAATTGGCATGGAGAAAAGGGTGTTACTTACATCAGTAGCTGCATTCCAAACACCACAGATTGTGCTCGTTTCTTCCAGTAATGATACTGTATTTAAAATAAGTGGTACTAGTCTTGTTTCCCAATACCTTTGAGGAAAGGGTGGCTTCTGGGCCTCTGGCATAGATTGACGAAAGAGGTCAGTGGAGACCATACAAGGTATATACGTGCAACATTCCTGTCTCTAGGGTGTGCTTCTTCACGTTATGCCAGGGAAACTTTGGCATATCATCATCATTAACCACAGGTCAACACTGAGTCCAAACTTCAAACATCCTACCAAAATAAGCTGTTAGAGCCATCCCCAAATTCATGAGCTAATATGTTAAATCCAATTCTCTAATATGTACACCCATGTCTCTGGAATGGCTCTGTCTTACGTGATATTCTACCCTCCTTGGTCTAACGCCATAAAATCCATTCTTACGTATGTTCTGCAAGCTTTTTATGCTTTGTGTTAGTGGAGTTGAATTATTTTATCAACTATTGTTTTCTACCTTATAGTTTATACCTGTCCCACAGGATTTTGTATTAATTATGAATCTAGAGACACAGCAAGTGGTTGTGGTGGATCTTAAGAACAAACATTCCCTTGTCAAGTATCTGCACCAAGTGAGATTATCAAAGATTTGTCAAGTAGAAGGTTAGTCTCCTCAGAAACCAAAGGACAAGCTACTTTCCTGATAGAGGTTCAGTGTCTTGTGGGTTCACAATCATGTTGTGTCCAAGTAGATGTCCCCATGTCAAAGTTCAGATGTCATTTTTTTGCTCATTAATACCTTTATGTTCACATCAAAAACTAGATGAGACTGACCTTAGCTGCTATTGTACAAATACAGTTGACAAATAATACAAAAAGTGGGATCTCTGAAAAGATTCCTAACACAGGCAGATGGGAGGCACAGTCTGATTTGGAATTGCTCCTCTGCCAAGCCAAAGGGAAGAGAACAGACGTGATGGACTTGAGAGTTTCCAACCAAGGTGCTGCTGAGAGCACACAGTATTTGAAATGTATTTTGAGGGGATTTTTTGGTAAAAACCCTGGCATTCTTTTTCTTCCCTTTTTGTATCAAAGGTAGACTAACCAATGGTTACTTCTTTTTTCTGTCATTATCTTACCCAGAAACCAACAATATAGTGTGTGTGTGTGTGTGTGTGTGTGATAACCCTTTTATCTTACGTGCTTGATTGATTTCCCATGTGACTTATGAGGTGATATATCAATTATTAGTGTTTTCCCAAGGGAGTGTTGGATCTTTAAGGCCTAGTACGTTTTCTGTATACAGTACTCATTTGTGCTCATTGCACAGAGTACCGGGATGTAATTTTTTTCTTTTTCTTTTTAGTGTTTATTTATTATTGAGAGACAGAGCATGAGCAGAGAGAGGGGGAGACAAAGAATCTGAAACAGTCTCCAGGCTCTGAGCTGTCAGCACAGAGCCTGATGAGGGGCTCGAACTCACAAATCAGGAGATCATGACCTGAGCCAAAGTTGGACACTTAACCAACTGAGCCATCCAGGAGCCCCTAATTTAGGGTTTTCTCTCTCTCTCTCTCTTTCTCTCTCTCTTTTTTCTTTCTCTCTTTCTCTTTCTCTCTTTCTTTCTCTTCCTCTTTCTTTTTTCTTTCTCTCTTTCCCTCTTTCTTTCTTTCTTTTTCTCTTCGTTTCTTTTTCTCTTTGTTTCTTTTTCTCTTTCATTTTCTTTCTTCTTTTTCTTTCTCTCTTTCTTTCTCTTTCTTCTTTCTTTCTCTCTCTCTCTTTCTTTCTTTCTTTTTGAGGGGGGGATGTAATTTCTTATTCATGGAAAGAATAAAGGGAATAAGTTCTCAGAGATGAGAACTTTAAAGGAAGCCCAGAGCTCCAATGTTCTGCACCATCCATTAAGAAAAAAGCATGTCAACCAAATAAAATATTTTTTTCTTTTCATATGCCTAACAACCGTCTAGACCTGCTCATACAAGTATAATGTGTAGATCATTTATAATTAAAATGTTTCAGTGCCCACAATAAACAAAGTGGATAAAAGTATCATTTCTAAGAATACATATTATTTTGCCAGATATATATTTTTAAAGTTTTATTTTGAGAGAGCACGCAAGTGGGGGAGGGACAGAGCAGAGGCGGGGGTAGATGGAGGATCCAAAGCAGGCTCTGTGCTGACAGCAGAGAGCCCAATACGGGGCTCTAACTCACAAACCATGAGATCATGACCTGAAGTGTAATCTGATACTTAACTGAGTTACCCAGGTGTCCCTTTGCCAGATGTATCCTAAATCTCATTTCAGCATGTAATCAATTTAGAATTTGAGGTATTTGACCTTCTTTGCTTCAAATTCAGTCCTCAAAATTCATTGGACACTAAATTTTTATCAGATATAATTGATTTCTCTTTATATCTTATAAAATTTACCACAGAAAGACTAGATTAAAAATCCAAGTTATCTCAGGGTTGCCTGCGTGGTTCAGTTCGTTACGTGTCCTGACTCCATTTCTGCTCAGGTCATGATCTCACAGTTTGTGAGATCGAGCCCTGCAATGGGCTCTGAGCTGACACCACAGAGCCTGCTTGATCTTCTCTCTCTGCCCCTCCCCTGTTCACACTTTCTCTCTTTCTCTCCTTTGATGTTACTGATCCTGTTTTGGAGCTTACCATTTTTAGTGTGTTCTCATATATCATCTACAAAGAGCTAATGTAAGACATTTGATGTCTGATAAATTTATAGATTAATGGTAAATACAGAGCCTGACTTCAAAGAACCTTGTGTCCAGAGGGATGGAGATGGCCATCTGTACTTATATTCATAAGATACCCTGAAATGGCCTTGGTGTCAAAGAAACGAACGTTGGGTAAATTATTCTCTCTCCCTTACAGGACGGCAGCCATTGGTTTGTCCTTTGGTAAGTCCTGTTGATACCGTTTTTTTTTTTTTGTTTTGTTTTAATATTTTTATTTATTTCTAGGAGAGAGAGAGAGAGAGAGATAGCGTAAGCAGGGGAGGGTCAGAGAGAGAGGGAGACACAGACTCCGAAACAGGCTCCGAAACAGGCTCCAGGCTCTGAGCTGGCAGTCAGCACAGAGCCCAACGCGGAGCTCGAACCCACGAACCGCAAGATCATGACCTAAGCGAAAGTCGGACACTTAACCGACTAAGCCACCCAGGTGCCCCGATACCGTTTGTTTTTAATAGACTCAGTTTTAGGTCACTCTTGCACAGTGTTGAAATCAGTGATCTGGACCTGAGCAGTTATGCTGATGGCTCTTTAAGGAGGAGTCAAAGTGGGCCAGTGGCTGTATTTTCTCAGTCATCTTACTGACATGTGTACATTGGGAAGAGGCACTAACTACATAAGTTTTTTAAATTAATTATATTGCTTTGGGCAAAAAATGAGTCACATTCTTTGGGGCTTAAGTCCTTCCCTGTCAAGTGATACTTCCTCTTTCCCTCATGGGCAGCATGGATCTCTATCCCCTTTTCAGTTCTAGGTGAGACCAGACCACTGTGGCATCCTATGGCAAGAGTCTGTGGGAGATTTCGTGAGGGTTTTGGGAATTTCACCCTAAAATAGAATGACTTCTGGGCAGGTGAATGTGAGAATTATGGTCCTTTCTGGGCATATGTGGCTTCTTTGTCATCTTCTATGTCTTCTTTCTAAGGACTCTTTCTGCCTTCCTGAGGACATGATAAAAGTAGAAAGGATAGTGGCTGACTGGCTGAGAGACTGACTGGCTCAACTAAGGAAAAAGCATGTCCTTGTACAAAATGACATATCTGTATTCACCAGGAGGACACATCTTCTAGGTAGACTGGTCTCCAGAGCTTCTTAAAGAAATAAAGTCACTCAAAGACTGCATGTCTATTGAATTTCTCCACAAAATAGAACCTTCATATTAGTGGTAAGGAAAATACTCTGAAAATAGTCTGAGCATTTTAGTGAGTACTAACTAAACTTGACTGTCATGATGGTGAGCTTTTGTATGTGTTGTGTGCTCTCACAGATGATATGGAAGGTGAAGGTGTGCTTTTCTCAAAGAATTGATCCATTTATGATCATTTATCAGGTGTCTACAAGGTGCTCGGGTTTGTGCTGCATTAGAGGGAAATAAGACGAGCTCCAAGTCCAGGTGTGGTGAGACAAGTTCATGTTTAAGAGTTTCCATTGAAGCCATGTGACTTGAGTATATATATTAGAATATTTAGGACCCTTGGAATATGAGAGACCTTGAAACTCTGTATTCCTGTTTTTCCCATCCTTGTTCCAGTGAACACTGATGATGCTCCCTGATCCAAGCCATCACATGTGTGATTATTTAGGATTCAGTGGTCTTTGGTGATGTGCCTGTGGACTTCGCCTTGGAGGAATGGACTTTTCTGTCCCCTCTTAGAGAGCCTTATGCAGATATGCAATACTGGGGGACTACAAGAACCTGAGTACCATGGGTAAGGCCGTCATTACTCCTATGGCCTGCTCTCGAACAGATACAGATTATTTACTCATTGTGCTGCATGATGGGTGATGTCACACATAGTCACTTCACGAATGTGTTCTCATCCAGCGTGGGTACTGTCAAAATGTGATCTTTAGGCAAACAGCATCACTCTCCCTATTAGAAATGTACGTTCTCGCATTCCACTTGCATCTGTTACAGTGGTGGCAAAGGGACCCAGTCATCTGTTTTAACAAATAGTCCATGTGATTCTGATGCACACTAAAATTTGAGAATGATTGGTTAGTGGGTTATGAAAATGAAAATCTCTTTGTTGCCTTTACTCTATTTCCGATCTCAGTAAAAGTGTTAGTGCTTTGTTAATCTGTGTATAAGCCTCGATGTGGGTTTCAAGGCTCAGAGGTAACCAGTCTTTTCAGGGTACAGAGTGTATTTGCATTTTTTTCTTAAAAAAATTTTTGGGGATGAACGCTGGGAGTTATATGGAAACCAACTTGACAATAAACTATAAAAGGAAAAAAAATTTTTAATCTTTATACCCAACGTGGGGCTCTAACCCATGATCCAGAGATCAAGAGTTACACATTCTTTCAACTGAGCCAGCCAGGCACCCCTGTATTTGCATTTTTATCTCATTTGAAATAGTTTTATTGCTGTCATTAGTCATAAAATACCTGATTCATGGGAAGGTTTGTTACCTCTTGCATGAGTCTTTTCCATTAAGATCTCTTTCTCCATACGGGCGCCCTCCTACACTGTTGGGAATGTAAACTGGTGCAGCCCCTCTGGAAAACAGTGTGGAGGTTCCTCAAAAAATTAACACTATAACTCCCCTATGACCCAGCAGTAGCACTGCTATGAATTTACCCAAGGGATACAGGAGTGCTCATGCATAGGGGCACATGTACCCCACTGTTCATAGCAGCACTCTCCACAATAGCTAAAACATGGAAAGAGCCTAAGTGTCCATCAACAGACGAATGGATCAAGAAGATATGGTTTATCTATACGATGGAATACTACATGGCAGATGAAATCTGGCCATGTGTAGCAACATGGATGGACCTTGATGATGTGATGCTGAATGAAATAAGTCAGGCAGAGAAGGACAGATACCATATGTTTGCACGTATAGGAGGATTAGGAGGGACTTAACAGAGGACCATGGGGGAGTAGAAGGGAGGAAATAGTGGGGGAGAAAGAGGGAGGCAAACCATGAGAGACTCTTGAATGTTGAGAACAAACTGAGGACTGATGGGGGTGGGAGGAGAGGAAGGGGGTTGATGGGCATGGAGGAGGGCACTTGTTGGGATGAGTACTGGGTGTTAAATGGAAACCAACTTGACAATAAACTCTTTTAAAAAAATCTCTTTCTCCATGACTAGGTTATCAACTCCTTAAACCCAGGCTGAGCCATGGTTGGAACAAGAAGAGTTGAGAACAATGGAGGAAGGGACTCCTCGGGGTGAGCGTGAAGAACATCCCTTATCAGGGAGAAGTTCAATGTGTTTGGAAATGTAACAAGAGGCTTCTTCTGAGGTACAATTGACGTATAACATATTAGTTTCAGATACAACATAATGATTCAGTATTTGTATTTTGAAATGACCACCACAAAAGGCTTAACATCTATCACCATATATAGCTAGAAAACTCCTTTTGTGATGAGAACTTTTAAGGTTTACTTTTAGCAACTTTGAAATATAAAGTACAGGTGGCTCAGTCAGTTAAGCATCTGACTCTTGATTTCAGCTCAGGTCAGGATCTCACAGTTTGTGAGTTCAAGCCCTGCATCAGACTCAGCGCTGACAGCACAGAGCCTGCCTGAGATTTTCTCTCTCCCCCTCCCCCTCTCCCCAACTTGCTCTCTCAAAAATACTTAAAAAAAAGAAATATAAAATACAGTATTATTAACTATCACCAGCATGCTGTATATTCCATTCCTATGACTTATTTTATAACTAGAAGTTTATACCTTTTGACCCCTTCACCCATTTCACTCAGACCCCACACCCTCCTCTGGCAACCACCAATCTGTTCTCTGTACATTTGAACTTTGTTGTGTTTGGTTTGTTTTATTTTTTTTTGATTCCACATACAAGTGAGATGGTATGTATGTTTCTTTGACATACTTCACTTACCATAATGCCTCAAAGACCATTCATGTTGTAAATGGCAAGATTTCCTTTTTATGAGTGAATAGTATTCCATTGTGTATATATACCACATTTTCCTTATTTCTTCATATGTTAGTGAATACTGAAGTTGTTTCCATATCTTGGCTATTATAAATAATGTGTCTGTGAACTTGGGAGTGCATATATCTTTATCAATAAGTGGTTTTGGTTTATTTGGATAAATTCCCAGAAGTTGAATTGTTGGGTCAATTGAGAATTATTATTTTTTTTAATGTTTATTTTTGAGAGAGAGAGAACAAGCGGCGGGGGGAGGCAGAGAGAGACAGAAGGGTACAGGGGATCCAGAACAGGTTCTACACTGACAGTGGTGAACCCAGTGTGAACCCAGCTCGAACTCACAAACCACAAGATCATTCCCTGAGCTGAAGTCAGATGCTCAACGGACTGAGCCACCCAGGTGCCCCAATGATAGTTCTATTTATTTGTTTTGTTTTGTTAACACGTATAATTATCACAAGTCTATTCACTTTATGAAAATTAATCATGGTATACATTTAAGAGTTGTTGTAGTTTCCTTTTTCCCCCCCCCTTAAATTTATTATTTAATTTACATCCAAGTTAGTTAGCACATGGTGCAACAATGATTTCAGGAGTAGATTCCTTAATGCCCCTCACCCATGTAGCCCCTCCCCCCTCCCAGAGCCCATCCAGCAACCCTCCGTTTGCTCTCCATATTTAAGAGTTTATGTTCAGCCCCCTCCCTGTTTTTATATTATTTTTGCTTCCCTTCCCTTATGTTCATCTGTTTTGTATCTTAAATTCCTCATATGAGTGAAGTCCTAGGATCTTTGTCTTTCTCTGACTAATTTCGCTTAGCACAATACCCTCTAGTTCCAACCACGTAGTTGCAAATGGAATGACGGTTATATTTAAATTGTTCGAGGCCATATGGTAGAAGCAGGTTTAAACCGGTCCTCATAGACTGTTCCATATCGCATCGACCCAGTCTCAGTCCTGAGAATAGTTCAGTCCAGTTAAAGATTTGTGTCTTATTTCAGGAGGCAGTGACACAGATGGGCCTATAGGGTATAAGCAACTGGGTATTTAATAGGAAACAGCTCTGTGGTACAAAAGAAAAGAAAAGAGGTTAATGGTTGGAGTAGATTGTAATCCCAGTTTCTGAGTCTGAAGGGAGCCGGCCAGGATTTCTAGACGGCAGGCTGGACACCTGTTCAGACGGACTGAGCTGAGGGCAGGCAGCATTAAGCTGATGGATTTTACTTGTTTCCAGGTTGAAGGTCTCTGGTGATCAGAGTGGCCCACGTGGCAACAGGTATGAAGACTGTCCGGCTATCGTGGTGACTTCTCTCCTCTTTTTCATGTTCTCCTGCCTTCACCAATATGGCTTTGGGCAAAGGACAGTTTTAGTTCTCAATGATTCCAAGTTAGAAGGGCAGGAGAAAAAATTGGAAATGTTTGTTTGGAGAGCTGTAGCCAGATACTAGAGGAAACAAAATTTAGTATCCAATCTAGTTTACAGGCTGAAGACAATTAACAACACTAGAAATTGACATCCACAGGGGTGTATTACTGAAATGCAATTTTTTCCTCTATAAACAGTTGATTTGTGAAATAAGTTTTGTCTCATTAAATTTGGTCTCGTTATTTAAGTGCAGCAAGAATACCGATTGACTGTATAGGCTCCTTTAAGCTGCTTTGATGAAACTTTTGAGAGAGAGAGTGCATGGGAGGGGCAGAGAGAGGGAGAGAGAGCATCCCAAGCAGGTTCTGCACTGTTAGCAAAGAGCCCTAAGCAGGGCTTGAACCCATGAGCCACAAGATCATGACCTGAGCTGAAATCAAGAATCAGAAGTTTAACTGACTGAGATACCCACGCGCCCTGAAATGTAACTTTTTTTAAATGTTTTTTATTTCTTTCCAGGAGAGAGAGAGAGAGACAGCATGAGCAGGGGAGGGTCAGAGAGAGAGGGAGTGACAGACTCTGAAACAGGCTCCAGGCTCTGAGCTGGCAGTCAGCACAGAGCCCGATGCGGGGCTCAAACCCACGAACCGCGAGATCATGACCTAAGTGAAAGTCGGACGCTTAACCGACTAAGCCACCCAGGCGCCCCGAGCTTCTTCAGAGTCTGTCACTCCCTCTCTCTGACGCTCCCCTGCTCACGCTGTCTCTCTCTCTCTTGGAAATAAAAAACATTAAAAAAAAAAAATTTAAAGCCTCTTCAGGCTAAGAAGCCAAGGCAGGAACTTGCCCTATGACTTGGGTTGAAATACTTGTAGGTTTGGGTGAATTCCTCTTCTTGAGACCCCCCAGATATGGTGAAGTTCCTATGCCTGCCAGAGTGACCTTCCTTATTCAGCTTGTAAGGCTGCAGGTAACCCTGTAGGCAAAGTACCTGGCCAGTTCTTCCAAGGGGCTTTTTTTATTGTTTTATTTTGTTAAGTAAACATTAAAAAAAATTTTTTTTTGAGAGACAGCGTCAATGAGGGAGGGACAGAAAAAGACAAAATCTGAACCAGGCTCCAGGCTCTGAGCTGTCAGCACAGAGCCCAATGTGAGGCTCAAATCACAAGCTCTGAGGTTATGACCTGAGCTGAAGCCAGATGCTTACCTGACCTAGTCACCCAGGTGCCCCGCAAGGGGCTTTACTGCTTCCATAAAGTCCATCTTAATTCCTTTAAGCTGTCTGGTAATTGAGTCTATGAGTATCATTCTCAAATATGACTTTCTACTTAAAGCCTTGGTGATATAACCAGTGTTTCCAATTTTGTCCCATTATGTGCAAGCGGAATAGATTCTTAACAAACCTACTCAGATAAGTATCTTGCCCTGAAAATAAAAGTGCTCACTGAGAGTTTCGAAATTCTGAATAGACCAGTTATGGAAAAAGAAAAAAAAAAGATAAATGTACCTTTGTGAACAAAGATGAAATATCTTACAAGCTGCTGGTAGCTTAAGAGAAAAAGGTTTTCTTAAATCTGGAAAAATCAAAATGTGAAGAAACTATAACAGTGTTTTTCATAAAATGTCATAAAAATTATAATTATGCTCCTAGTTCATTCAGCCTCATGTTTTTATTGTTCGGCTTGAATCCAGTTTTTCCATTAATTCTGTAAATTTTACCCAGTTCAGTTTTAGGATCTTAAAGTTATTAGAAACCTGTACTTGTCAAAAATTCCTTTTCATGAGTCTCCTTGAAAATGACCACTTTTTTACAGAAACACGTGCAAAGCAGTACAGTAAAACAGTAACTATGTATAAATGACAAAAGACTTTAACCGTTGCCATTTTTAAGATCAGATGAAAGAGTTCATTAGATTTGTAAGGAAATTTGGTTATTTCTGACACATTTTAAGATAATAACTTGAATTATAAGTGGTTAGCATACAAATGTATATCAAGTTTTTAGGAATTTCTTACAATTTGTTAATAACTTATTTGTTATAACTTATTAATTCCATTTACCCATACAGTATAACCTAAGAAGTTTATTTTGTATTTGATATGGTTTCTCATGTAATTTAACACACCATTTAAACCTAATTAGTTTAATCTCTGTCTTCTAAGGACACAGAATAGATCTTTGGGGTGTTCCAGGAGCCCTCTGGAAAATCCCAGGTGAGTTCAGCATTAATGCCTTCAGATTCTGTGACTCCCTTTCTTTCTCTCTCAAAAATAAATACAAAAAAATTTTTTAATTAAAAAAATACAAGTTATTCATCTATATTCCATTTAATGGTAAAAACTCTGAAGACGTGCCTATTTTAATTAAGCCAAACGTAAACTAGGTTTTATTTATCAAAATAACCCCATATCATGTGAACTGAAATGACAGGTAAGTTTCTATATTTCTTGAGTTTTAAGAATAAATACTTCATAAGCGCTTAATTTTAAACTAATTAAATATGGCTCTTTTAAAAAACATTTTTGGCTATTCTATCAAGAAGTGGAGAAAAAGCTATATATCCATAGATATACATAAACAGACACAGACCCTATAACTTCTGTTACCACCTGTGGTGGTTACGTTTCAAAGGCATGGTAAGATTTACATTCTTAAGGGACAAGGATAGAAAAATGTAAGTTTTCTTCTAGGAGTTTTAGTGCCTTTTGATTGGTTTAGTGGTCCAAATAAAGTGTAGTAGTGCAACCGCTGTAATTAGGGGGAGGGCCTGTAAGAAAATAATTCTCCAGGGTCACCTGGGGGGCTCAGTCGGTTGAGTGTCTGACTCTTGATTTCAGCTCAGGTTATGATCTCACAATTTGTGAGTCTGACCCCTGCATCAGGCTCTGCGCTGACAGTGTGGAGCCTGCTTGGGATTCTATCTTCTTCTCTCTTAAATAAGTAAACATTTTTAAAATATATTTTTATTTATTTCTAGGAGAGAGAGAGGGAGGGAGACACAGACTCTGAAGTAGGCTCCAGGCTCTGAACTGGCAGTCAGCACAGAGCCCGACACGGGGCTCGAACCCATGAACCGCGAGATCATGACCTAAGTGAAAGCCGGACGCTTAACCGACTAAGCCACCCAGGCGTCCCAATAAACATTTTTTAAAAGTCAGTCTGCTAGCCAGTCAGTGTCCAGACTTAGGGTTAAGGGAGGCCTCCTCAAAGTTGGAACAGGTCAGGAGACAAAGAGGGAAGCGGAGACACAGAAACCCTAGGCCTCTGTTGTATTTTCTTTCCGGTGGTTTCCTGTTACAAGGCTACTTTACTCGTCTGTGTGAAGGTACACACTCCTGGCATGAGCCACGGGTCCTGTGGTCACAGGTCGAGGTGCACCATCCTCCTCACCTGCAGGGATCCTTTCCTTGTGCCTTTAGCTCAGACCTTCTGCTCGGGCAGTAGCCTTGCAGTCCAGTTTCCCCTCCTTAACTCTCTTTGGCCTTACGGTGTGGAGGGAGGACCCTTATGCACAAGATTAGTCCATGAAGGTCTTTATGGTCTGATGGTCTCTTTAAATCATATGGCCTTGAACACACGGTGCTGGAGAGATTGTTGGATGACTGGAACCTTTGGGTTGGAGCCCACTGGCCACGCGGTAGCAAGGCGGTTTGCATACACACGTAGCAGTGCAGCAGACTTCCGGCAGGTGGTGCTCCTTTCCCAGATGGGGTTACCCTCCTGAGTGAGGCGGTAAGCAAGCTGCAAGTAGGGGACAGTCCTTGGTTAATTGCAAGGGCAATAATGCAATCCTGCTGGCTGTACCAGCTGTTTCCTGCTGGTCCCAGCCTTTCAATAACCAATATTCTAGTTGGACTGGCCCTTGGAGTTCTTATGATTGCAAGGCATGCTTCAGCAACGATCAAGAAACTTTGAAGAAATAAAGGTTTACTACTTAGAAGACCTCAGGTAGACGAGAGAAAATGCAGTGGCCTGGCATTCTCCTTTTATCGGAGTTGAGGGTGGGGAACCGTGTTTCACAGGCTTTTTTAAGTTGGTTTTTTTTTTTTACATTAAAATTTGAGAGACAGAGACAGATTGCAAGTGGGGGAGGGGCAGACACAGAATCGGAAGCAGGCTCCAGGCTCTGAGCTGTCAGCACAGAGCCTGACGCGGGGCTCGAACCCATAAACTGTGAGATCATGACCTGAGCCAAAGTCAGACACCCAACTGACTGGGCCACCCAGGCACCCCTCACAAGCTTATTCTTTAGTGGTGAATTTCAAACATAAGAGCAAGAACTTTGAAGTATAGAGAAAAGATAAGTGGCCCAAGTGATCAGTTATTAAAATCAACCATGCTTCTAAAATAAAGGAGCCTCAGTCAGAAGACAGGGCCTGGCTCTTTAACTAATCATATGACTGGTAATGTGTTTATTCTGATGCCCAGCTTTGAAGTGGATGTCTTGGTAGTCAAATCTTTTTATTTTATTGTTTATTTTTGAGAGAGCAAACACAAACAGAGCAGGGTCAGAGGGAGAGACAGAATCCAAAGCAGGCTCTAGGCTCCAACCTGTCAGCACAGAGCCCAATGTGGGGCTCAAACTCACGAACTGTGAGATAGAGTTGAGCTGAAGTCAGCCGCTCAACCGACTGAGCCACCCAGACGTCCTTTAAACTTTTTAAAAAAAACTTTTAAAAAAGATATCAGGACAGCTCTGGGACAGCATTAGTTGTAAAGACATTTACATTATAGGGGCCCAAAGGAAACACGGAGGTAGAAAGCTTATTTGGAGAAATAATGGATAAAAAGTTCCCTAACTTGGGGAATGAAACAAACATCAAGGTCCAGGAAGGACAAGGAGTCCCAAATAAGATGAACACAGCAACACCCACACCAAGGCATGTAATAATTACAGTGGCAAAAAGTAAAGATAAAAAGAATTTTTAGGCGCCCCTGGGTGGCTCAGTCGGTTAAGCGTCTGACTTCAGCTCAGATCATGATCTCACGGTTCGTGGGTTCGAACCCTGTGTCAGGCTCTGTGCTGACAGCTCAGAGCCTGGAGCCTGCTTCAGATTCTGTGTCTCCCCCTCTCTCTGACCCTCCCCTACTCACAGCTGTCTCTATCTCTATCTCAAAAATAAATAAAAACATTAAAAAAAATTTTTTTAAGCATAGGAGCACCTAAATGACGTAAAGTGAGAAACTGATAGTAGTATAATAGTAGTAGGGGACTTTGCCACCTCGCATATCGATGGATAGATCATCCAGACAGAATTATTAAGGAAATGGCGGCTTTGAATAGTACATTAGACCAGATACATACTGAAGAGTCCATCCAAAAGCAGACTACACATTCCTTTCACATGCACATGGAACCTTCTCCAAGATCCATCACCTGTTAGGCCACAAAACAATTCAGAAGATTGACTCCCATCAAACACCTTTTCTGTCCACCGTGGTATAAAATTAGCAATTACAGGAAAGCAACTGTACGAAAAGACAAACATGGTAGCTAACAGTGTTACTAAGCAAGCATTGGGTCAATGAAGAAATCAGAAGAAATTTTAAAAGTACCCGAAGAAAATAAAAATGGAAGCAATGTTTCAAAGTGTTTGAGATGTAGTTAGAGTAATGCTAAGTGGGAAGTTTATAATGATACAGGCCTACCTCAAGAAATGAAAAGTTCAAATAAACAATCTAACCACACATCTAAAGCAATGAGGAAAAGAACACAAAGCCCAGAGCTGGTAGAAGGGCAGGAAATAATAAGGACCAGAGCAGAAACAAATGAACTAGGGACTAAGAAAATAGAAAACATCAATGAAACCAAGAGCTGGTTCTTTGAAAAGTTAAAATTGAAGAACCTTTAAGCCAGACTCATCAAGAAAAAAGACTTAAAATCAGAAATTAAATGGGAGAAGTAACAAGAAATAGAAAGGATCATAAGAGACTACTAAGAAACATTATATGCCAACAAATTTTATAACCTAGAAAAAAACGTATAAGATTCTAGAAACCTAGGTCTTCCAAGACAGTCAGGAAGAAATAGTAGTAATCGATTTCTTCAGCTTTCCTAACAAAATTGTATTGGCAATCAGAAAACTCCTGACAAACAAAAATCCAGTAACAGACTGCTTTACAAGTAAATTCTACCAAACATTTAAAGAGGAGTTTGTTGCTCTTCAGTGAGTGTCAGATGGGCAACTGACCTGGTATTGGCTCAGGTCGTGACCTTACAGTTGTGACATCAAGCCCTATGTCAGCCTCCACACTGAGTGGGAGCCTGAATGGGATTCTCTCTCACACACATATTCTCTCAATAAACAAGTAAATAACCGTTTTTAAAAAATAAAGAGTTAATACTTATCTTTCCCAAACTCTTCCAAAAATTAAAAAGGAAAGCTTCCAAGTTCATTCTAAAAGGCCAGCATTAATAGTAACAGTGATAATGGCAGCCAGCATTTCCTGAATACAAAAACCAAAGACACCAACAAAACAGACCAACCCATGAACTACAAGGCCATTACCCTTGCTGAAAATAGATGTCAAATCCTCAATACTAGCAAATAGAATTAAACAATACATTAAAAGGATCATTTGCCAAGATCAAACGTGATTAAGAATTTCAGGGACGCAAGAATAAAATTAAGACTAAAACCAATATGGTCATGGCACAGAAACACACATAGATCAGTGGAGAAGAGAGAACACAGAAGTGGACCCACAAATGTATCGCCACCTAATCTTTGACAAAATGGGAAAGAATATCCAATGGAATAAAGATAGTCTCTTCAGCAAAGGGTGCTGGGAAAACTGGACAGCAACATGCAGAATGAACCTGAACCACTTTCTTAAACCATACAGAAAAATAAACTCAAAATGGATGAAAGACCTAAATGTAAACCGGAGGCTATCAAAATCCTAGAGGAGAAAGCAGGCAAAAATCTCTTTGACCTCGGCTTACTCAACACATTTCTGGAGACAAGGGAAACAAAAGCAAAAATGAACTATCAGTACCTCATCAAGATAAGAAGCTTCTGCACTGCGGAGGAAATAATCAGCCAAACTAAAAGGCAACCAGTGGAATGGGAGAGACATGACATATCAGATAAAAGGTTAGTATCCAAAATCTATAAAGAACTTATCAAACTCAACACCCAAAAAATAATCGAGTGAAGAAATGTGCAAAAGACCTGAATAAACACTTTTCCAGAGAAGACATCCACATGGCTAACAGGCACATGAAAAGATGTTCAACATCATTCATCATCAGGAAAATACAAATCAAAACCACAATGAGATACCACCTCACACCTGTCAGAACGGCTAACATTAACAACTCAGGCAACAACAGATGTTGGTGAAGATGCAGAGAAAGAGGAACCCTTTTGCACTGCTGGTGGGAATGCAAACTGGTGCAGCCACCCTGGAAAACAGTGTGGAGGTTCCTCAAAAAATTAGAAACAGAACTACCCTGCAACCCAGCAATTGCATTACTAGGTATTTACCCATAGGATATAGGAATGCTGATTCATAGGGATACATGCACCCCAAAGTTTATAGCAGCACTATCAACCATAGCCAAATTATGGCAAGAGCCCAAATGTCCATTGACTGGTGGATAATGATTATGATTATTATATATATATTATATATGTGTAATGTTACATATATAACATAAAACCTACACACACACACACAGTGGAGTATTACTCAGCAATAAAAAAGAATTAAATCTTGCCATCTGCAACTGATGAATGGATAAAGATACTGTATATATAAACACATCCACACACACACATATATGCACAATGGAATATTACTTGGCAATCAAAAAGAATGAAATCTTGCCATTTGCAACAACATGGATGGAACTAGAGTATATTATGCTAAGTGAAATTAGAAAAATATATGATTTCACTCATATGTGGAATTTAAGATACAAAACATGAATATAAGGGAGGCAAAAATATAAAAACAGGGAGGGGGACAAACCAAGAGAGATTCTTAAATACAGAGAACAAACTGAGAATTGCTGGAAGGGTTGTGGGCATGGGGATGGGATAAATGGGGAGGGGCATTAAGGAGGACACTTGTTGGGATGAATACACTAGGTGTTATATGTAGATGATGAATCATTGGATTCTACTCCTGAAATCATTATTGCACTATATGCTAACTTAGATGTAAATTATAAATATAAATAAATAAAACAACATGATCATCTCAATAGATGCAAAAAAAAAGTATTTGACAAAACTCAATATTTGCTTATGATAAAAACTCAAAGTGGGTTTAAGAGAAAACATACTCAATATAATAAATGCTATATATATATTTATGAAAAACCACAGCTAACATATTAAATGGTGAAAACTGGAAAGTTCTGAGATTAGGAACAAGACAAGGATATCATCCTCACTGTTTCTTCAAAATAGTACCACCTGGAAGTCCTATCCACAGCAAGCAGACAGGAAAAAGATAAAAAAGGCATTCAAGTTGTTACCGAAGAGTAAAATTAACTATTTACAGATGATATACTATATATAGGAAACTCTAAAGGCTCCGCCAAAACCTATTCGAATAAATGAGTTCATTAATGTTTCAGAATACAAAATGTATACAGAAATATGTTTGCATTTATATATACTCATAATGGAAGTAGCAGAAAAAGAAATGAAGAAAACCAATTCCATTTACAATTGAATCAAAAGTAGAAAATACCAAAGGAGATATACAGGTGGCCAAGAGACATAGGAAAAGATGCTCAAGGTCACTAATCATAAAGGAAATACAAATCAAAACTATAGTGAGATATTATCTCACACCGTCAGAATGGCTAAAAAAAAAAATCAACAATACAAGAAATGATGGATGTTGGCAAGGATGCAGAGAAAGGGGAACCCTCTTGCATTTTTGGTGGGAACGGAAACTAGTGCAACCACTCCGGAAAACAGTATAGAGTCCCCCAAAACTTAAAAGTAGAATTATCCTACAATCCAGCAATTGGTATTACTAAGTATTTACTCAAAGAATAGAAAAATACTCATAGGGATACATGCACCTCAATGTTTATACCAGCACTATCTACAATAGCTAAATTAGAGAAATAGTCCAACTGTACACTGACCAGTGAACAAAGAAGATCTGGTATAGGGGCACGTGGCTGGCTCAGTTGGTAGAGCATGTGACTCTTGATCTCAGGGTTAGGAGTTTGAGCCCCATGTTGGGTGTAGAGATTATGTTAAAAAATTTTTTAATTTTTTTTTTTTTTGAGAGAGACACACACAGTGTGAGCAGAGGGGCAGTAAGAGGGAGAGAAAATCCCAAACAGGTTCCACACTGTCAGCACAGAGCCCAATGTAGCACTTGAACTCCCAAACCATGAGATCATGACCTGGGCCAAAACCAAGAGCCAGATGCTTAACCAACTAAGCCACCCAGGTGCCCCAGTTTTTTAAACTTAAAAAAAAAAAAAAGATATATGTACATATAATGGAATATTTCTCAGCCATTAAAAATGAAATCTGTAGGGGCGCCTGTGTGGCTTAGTCGGTTAAGTGTCCGACTTTCGCTTGGGTCATGATCTCGCGATTCGTGGGTTCAAGCCCCGCGTCGGGCTCTGTGCTGACTGCCAGCTCAGAGCCTGGAGCCTGTTTCAGTCTGTGACTTCCTCTCTCTCTGACCCTCCCCTGCTCACGCTGTCTCTCTCTCTCCTATAAATAAAAAAATAATAATAATAAAAAACAATGTAAGACAAATTAATAGGAGAAAAAGCAATTCATTAAAAAAAATGAAATCTGTAAAATAAGTCAGAAAGAGATCATTTAATACCATATGATTCAACTAGTGAAATTTGAGAAATAAAACAAACAAAGGGAAAAAGGCAAATGAAGAAATAGACTCTTAACTATAGAAAACAAACTGATGGTTACCAGAGGAGGGGAAGGGTTGGAGGGATGGGTTAAATAGGTAGTAGGGATTAAGGAGTATACTTGGGATGAGCATCAGGTGTTGTGTGGAATTGTGGAATCACTATATTGAGCACTTGAAACTAATAAGTCACTATATTAACTAATTGAAATTTTAACAAAGAACAACTTTTTAAGTATAAAATACTTAAGAATAAGCTAAACCAAGAAAGATAAAGACCTATATTCTGAAAACTATAAGACATTGATGAAAGAAACTGAGGATAACACAAAGAAATGAAAAGGTCTACCATGCTCAGAGGATGGAAGAATTCATGTATCATTAAGATGTCCATACTACCCAGAGCAATCTACAGATTCATTGTAATCCGTATGAAAATACCAACAGTATTTTTTTCACAGAACTGGAACAAATAATACTAAAATTTGTGTGGAACCACAAAGATCTCATGAAGATTACCAAAGCAATCTTGAGAAAGAACAGAGCCAGAGTATCACAATTCCAGGCTATAAGCTTTTCTACAAAGCTATACTCATCAAAACGCTGTAATACTGGCACAAAAAGAGATACATAGATCAAAGGAACAAAATGTAGAGGCCAGAAAGAAAGTCACACTTAAATGGTCAATTAAAGTACAACAAAGATAGCAAGAATATTCAGAGAGTAAAATACAGTCTCTTCCAAATAGTGTTTGGATAACTGTACAGCTACACGCAAGAGAATGAAATGACCATGTTCTTACACCATATACAAACAAACTCAAAGTGGATTAACTATCTAAAGGTGAGACCAGAAACCATAAAACTCCTGAAAGCAAACATAGGTAATAATCTCTTGAACATAGGCTTTAGCAACTATTTTCTGGATATATCTCACAGGCAAAAAAAAAAAAAAAAAAAACATTAAGTAAAAATAAATTATTGGGACTACATCTAACTAAAAGTCTACTACACAGTAAAGGAAACCATCAGTAAAATGCAAGGATAATCTAGTGAATGGGAGATGATACTTAAAAGTGATGTTTCATATATAAGGAACTATTAAAACTCAAGAACAACAACAAAACCAATCTGATTTAAAACTGTTCAGAGAACCTGAACATTTTTCTTTTTTTCTTTTTTTTTTTTACAAATAGTTTATTGTCAAATTAGTTTCCACATAACACCCAGTGCTCATCCCCACAAGTGTCCTCCTCCATGCCCACCCCTCCTCCCCCCCACATCCACCAGTCCTCAGTTTTTGCCAGCATTCAAGAGTCTCTCATGGTTTGCCTCTCTCCCTTTCCCCCACCATTTCCCCCTTCTTCTCCCCCTTGTTCCTCCATCAAGTTCCTCCTAATCCTCCTATACGTGCACACATATGATATTTGTCCTTCTCTGCCTGACTTATTTCGCTCAGCATAACACCCTCAAGGTCCATCCATGTTGCTACACATGGCCAGATTTCATTGTTTCTCATTGCCATGTAGTATTCCATGGTATAGATAAACCACATATTCTTGATCCATTCATCTGTTGATGGACACTTAGGCTCTTTCCATGTTTTAGCTATTGTGGAGAGTGCTGCTATGAACATTGGGGTACATCTGCTCCTATGCATCAGCATTTCTGTATCCCTTGGGTAAATTCCTAGCAGTGCTATTGCTGGGTCCTAGGGGAGTTCTAGTGTTAGTTTCCTTAGGAACCTCCACACTGTTTTCCAGAGGGGCTGTACCAGTTTACATTCCCATCAACAGTGTAGGAGGGTGCCCGTTTCTCCACATCCTCGCCAGCATCTAGAGTTCTCTGATTGGCTCATTTTAGCCACTCTGACTGGCGTGAGGTGGTATCTCAGTGTGGTTTTGATTTGTATTTCCCTGATGAGGAGCGATGCTGAGCATAGTTTCATGTGGAACAGACATTTTTCTAAAGAAGACCTTCAGATGACCAACAGACACATGAAGAAATGCTCAACATCAATAATCATCAGGGAAATGCAAACCAAAACCACACTGAGATATCATCTCACACCAGTCAGAATGGCTGTCATCAAAAAGACTAGATATATATGCTTTTTTATTTTTGAGAGTCAGGGAGAGACAGTGTGAGCAGGGGAGGGTCTGAGAGAGATACAGAATCCAAAGACAGGCTCCAGGCTCTGAACTAGAGCCTGATGCGGAGCTCGAACCCTCAAGAGATAATGACCTAAGATGAAGTCGGACGCTTAACCAACTGAGCCACCCAGGCGCCCCAAAAAAGACTAGATACATTAAGTGGTGACAAGGATGTGGCAAAAAGGGAGCCCTTGTGCACTGTTGGTAAGAATATAAATTGATGAAACTGTTGTGGAAAATTGTGGTTCCTCAAAAAATTAAATAAAAATAGAGCTAACATGATCCAGTGTTTCCACTGCTAAGTATTTACTCAGGGAAAATGATAAAACAAGTTTAAAAATATATCTGGACCACTGTGTTCATTGTAGCATTATTTACAGTAATCAATGTATGGATGGATGTCACCTTATTGTCCATCAGTAGATGAACAGAAAAAGATGTGGTATATGAGTTACCACACAATGAAATATTATATACCACACAATGAAATATTATACAGCCATAAAAAATGAAAGCTTGTCATTCATTACAGCATGGATGGACCTAAAGGACATTACTAATGGGATAAATCAGAGAATGGCAAGTATTAAATTATTTCACTTACAGGTGTAATCAAACACAGTGAATAAGCACAAAACAGAAAGTTTCATAAATACACAATACACACTGGTTGCCAAGATGGAGGATGTTGGGAGATTAGCACAATAGGTGGAGGGCATTAAGATCTAAATTTTAGTTACAGGGCATCTGGCTGGTGTAGTAGAGCGTCTGACTGTTGAATTCAGAGTCATGAGTTCAAACCCCACACTGAGTTTGAACACATACACACACACACACACACAGTCTTAATTCTACTGGGACACTCCTACCACTTCATCAGTCACAGTTGTTTGCTTTATGTTTCTTACAGTTTTTAATAGCATATATATTCCTGTATTTCATAGCTGGAGACTGTATGCCTAGGAGTTTAAATACTATTCCTGTATCATATAAAATGGCCATATTTGTTCACTGATTACATTCAGATATTTAAAACTGCACCTTGCTCATGATAGATACGTAATAAATATTTGAATGAATGAATATAGGAGTTTATTTTCTAACAAATATAGTAATTTTGCTTTTCTTTTTTTCCAGCTTTATTAAGATATATAATTATTGTGTGAGCTTAATGAGCACATGATCTGATAGACTTCTATATTGAAAAATGATTATTCACACAGTCTTAGTTAACACCTACATGATTTCACACATAATTATCATTGCTTTTCTGCGGTGAGACTATTGAAGATTCCCTGTCAGCAACTTTCAAGTGTGTAGCACAGCAGTATTAATTGCAGCCACCATGCTGTACATTAGAACCTATTCAGAATGGGAAGTTTGTACATTTTGGTCACATTTTACTTCTCAAAACACATAACACTAACCTCTTGGGAAAGCTATCCAATAAAACTTTCACATCCCTGATACATCACACACAGTTGAACAGAGGTAACATTGCAGCCTGACAAATGGACCCCTACATTGATCTCTATCTTGCCCTGATCTTTGAAATGTTTAAAGTCTTTGTAAATGTTCTATCTTGTTCTCATCACACAAGGGCTGGAGGTCACATCCCAGGTGTATACCCTCTTAGGACCCATTAACCATAACTTCTCTCATAAGCAAGGCAGCACCGTTTACATGATAATATTTAAGCCTAAACTTCCATAAAAAAAAAAAAGTCTTTCAAGCATAGCATAGCCACACTTCTGTTCACTGTTCTCCTTACTTCTGCTCTGGGTGCTTTTATTTTACAGGTGAGACCCAAACCCTCTAGGTAATCTATTGTTTCAACCCAAGAGCAAATGCTGAGACCCATATCCAAGAGGTTATCTGCTGGGAAAGGATACCCCAGGCCCACATCCCAGTGGCATCACCTGTGCACAGAATCTCATTGCTGGTAGGAATATTGGCTTAAGGTGACATCACCCCCTCCGAAGACCTGAATAGGGATGACTTCACCCAGTTCATGAGCTTCTGCACCAGCAGCATCCCTGGCTGACCCTCCTAATGCAGAAAGTGGACAAAGGACGATTTTGCCGATCTTCTTGTGATATTGGGAATTTTATTTTGTTCCTGAGCTGCTTGCGGTCTGCTTAGCCCATTATCCAGGTATCCTTGCTTTCTGCCAAAACATACCCTCACACTGCCATGCTTGTAGGGGAATCTGACAGAGAATTATTTGTGTCATTCTAAAAATAACTTCTTTTTTCAGGAGATACCTCACTCCTATTAGTCCACCTCTTAAACCCCTGGGAAGAAGACCACTTTCCAGCACCTTCTACCACAGCCCTCCATCTTTCCAGCAGGATCTCCTGGCCTGCATCACCAACCACAAAATACTAACCTTTACGTCTATTTTATTAACATCAGTTCATACCCTCCAATGATGTAACTGCCACGCTTGCCACCTTGAATACTGTCAAACGCACAATTTGAACACACTTCATGAGTGTTTTTAATCTACCTGTGTCTTTATTCAGTCACTTTCAGAAATTAAGATCAAGGCACCAATCTACCATTTCTTTGCTTTTTTCATAAGTTTTACTACCTACGTATAGATCCCAAAGCAAAATATTTCCCACCTTAGTTGATTTTTGAACTATATATAAAAGCTTTTGTTACTGAGTCATTCCTTTGTTATTTGATTCACTCCCTCTGTATTAATGTTCGAACTTATTAGGTAATTACAATGTTTTTCCAAAGTGTTTGTGCAATGATATCTCTTTGTGGTTTAATTTGCCTTTCCCTGTTACTGGTGGTATGAACACCTTGTCAAGTACTATGGCTATTTGTTTTCCTCTTTGTTGGAACCCCAGTCATGCCTTTGACTAATTTTTCTAATAGTTGGTCTTTTAAAATAATTTTGAAGTCTTTTGTTAATTAATGCGATACTCCTCATTCATGAATAACAAGATTGTGTTGGTTTCCACTTAATGGGTTTTCAGTTTTGATATAATATCTTAAAAAAATACCTTTTTTAAAGTGTTCAGTTACTTTCGAGAGAGAAGGAGAAACAGAGACAGAGTGTGAGTGGAGGAGGCACAGAGTGAGGGGGAGACACAAAATCTGAAACAGGCTCCAGGCTCTGAGCTGTCAGCACAGAGCCCAACTCAGGGTTTGAACTCACAAACTGCGAGATCACAACCTGAGCTGAAGCTTACCTGACTGAGCCACCCAGGAGCCCTTTTTGTTTTTTGTTTTTCTTTAAAGAGAGAGAGAGAACACGAGCTGGGGAGTTGCAGAGAAGGAGAAGAAGAGAGAGAATCTTAAACAGGCTCCACACCCAGAGAGGGACCCGAAGTGTGCCTCTCACATCCCTAAGCCAAAATCAGGAGTCAGATGTTTAACAGATTGAGCCACCCAGACACCCCAAGGAAAGATTTCTTAATTTGGGCATAGCTTAATTTTGTTCCCAAAATTTTCTTTTACTCTGAGGTCATAAATAATGTTCAATTATCTTGAATTCCTAAGTTTTTATACTTTTTTGTTTCACATTTATGTGCTTAATCCATTTAGAATTGGTTTTTCTTTTTGTTACCAATATATGTCTAATTTCGTCTCCCCCACCATGAGCATGAAATTGTCACAAGACTGTGTATTGAAACATTTGCCTTTCTCTGAGAATGCAGAGAAAGGAGAACTCTTGTGCACTGTTGGTGGGAATGCAAACTGGTACAGCCAATATGATGGGTCCTCAGAGTTAAAAATTGAACTACCCTATGATCCAGTGATTGCACTAGTTGGTATTTACCCAAAGAATACAAAAAAATTATTTTAAATGTATTCATGCACCTCTATGTTTATAGTAGCACTATCAACAACAGCCAAATTATGGAAAGAGCCCAAGTGTCCACTGACTGATGAATGGATAAAGAAGATGTGATCTATGTATACAATGGAATACTAGCTGAAAAAGGAATGAAATCTTGCCATTCGCAACAATGTGCATGGAGCTAGAGGGAGTTATACTAAGCAAAAGAAGTCAATCAGAGAAAAATATCAGATTTCACTCATCTGTGGAATTTAAGGAAAGAAACAAGGAAGGCTGGGGGAGGGGGAGGAGCAAGGCCAGCGGGGGCGCGGATGAGCAAGGCGGGGCGGGGGGGGGAGCCAAAAACACTTTTATTTAATGTTTATTTTTGAGAAAGAGTGCAAGCAGGGGAGGGGCGGGGGGGGAGGACATAGAATCTGAAGCAGGCTCCGGACTCTGAGCTGTCAGCACAGAGCCGGATGTGGGGATTGAACCCACAAATCAAGAGATCACAACTTGAGTTGAAGTCAGACGCTTAACCATCTGCGCCACCCAGGCATCCCATAAACACACTCTTAATAACTAAAGAACAGGGGCGCCCGGGTGGCTTAGTCGGTTAAGCGTCCGACTTTCGCTCAGGTCATGATCTCACGGTTCGTGGGTTCGAGCCCCGCGTCGGGCTCTGTGCTGACTGCCAGCTCAGAGCCTGGAGCCTGTTTCAGTCTGTGACTCCCTCTCTCTCTGACCCTCCCCTGCTCACGCTCTCTTTCTCTCTCTCTCTCCTAGAAATAAATAAAAAACATTAAAAAAAAAAATAACTAAAGAACAAACTGATGGTTACCAGAGGGGGCAATGGGGGAAATAGGTGAAACAAATGACGGGGATTAAGTAATGCACTTGTGATGAGCTTAGGTGATGTATGGAATAGTCAAGTCACTATATTGTACACCTGAAACTAATATTACATTGTATGTTAACTGGAATTTAAATTTAAAAAAATTTTACTCTTTATTTATTTGGGGAGAGAGAGCGAGCAGGGGAGGGGCAGAGACAGCTGGGTACAGAGGATCAAACCAGGCTCTGCACTGACAGCAGCAAGCCCGATATGGGGCTCAAAGTCATGAATCGTGAGATCATGACCAGAGTTGAAGTTGGAGCCTCAACTGACTGAGCCACCCAGTCTCCCCTTAAATAAAAATATTAAAAAAATAATAAATACAGTTAGATTAAAAAATGTTTTTTTTAATGTTTTTTTTTTTAAGTTTGCTTTTCTCTACCGATTTGGAGTGTAACATCAGCCATGGGGGGGGGAGGGGGAATCCATATAAATTTGGATGTTTCTGAACTTTGTATTCTGTTCCTTTGGTGAGTTGGACCCATCTCTGCATGACTACCTTTTGCCTTAATAATACTAACTTCATCATATCTCTTAATGCCTTAGT
The DNA here is from genome assembly GCA_017311185.1 of Proteles cristata cristata. Lineage (NCBI taxonomy): Eukaryota > Metazoa > Chordata > Mammalia > Carnivora > Hyaenidae > Proteles > Proteles cristata. The sequence continues at coordinate 234,648 of JAESUZ010003374.1, forward strand.
GCTATTTTTTGGTGCCATTATTCTTAAGGAATGTTTTGTCTTTCCTTGGTTCTTTGCTGGAATTTGGAAATTAGAGAAAAAGTTGGTAGACTAGTACAAAGGACTCTAATATAACTACCCAGATTTCCTAATTCTTAAAGCTTTGCTACTTTTCCTTTCTCATTCATTCTCCCTCTCCTTCTACTTCTTCCATGTGTATTTTTCTCCTGAAATGTTCAAGGGTAAGTTGCATACACCATGCCTCTTTACCCCATAATATTTTCAGTAGGTGTTTCTGAAGCACGAGAGTATTATCTGATTTAGAGTCTATATTCCTTTGATCAGCTGTCCCATGTCCTTATGGTAAAATTTATCCTTCAGTCCAAAGCCATGTATTGATTTTAATGGCCGTGGTGCTTTATTCAACTTAAAACGTTTTCCTTAACCTTTGTCTTTTATAATGTAGACAATTTTTAAGAATACAGCTATTTCCGGGGCACCTGGGTGGCTCAGTCGGTTAAACGCCCAACTTTGGCTCAGGTCATGATCTCACGGTTCGTGGGTTTGAACTCCGTGTCAGGTTCTGTGCTCATAGCTAGCTCAGAGCCTGGAGCCTGCTTCAGATTCTGTATCTCCCTCTCTCTCTGACCCTCCCCTGCTCTCTCTCTCTCTCAGAAATAAATAAAAACATTAAAATAATTTTTTAAAAAGAACTGTACCTAACTATGTTAGGTGCTTAATATTTGAATGAGTGGATGAATGAATGAAAGCACTTCTTTAAATTTCCTTATACTTATTTTTGAGAAAAAGAGAGACAGAGTGTAAGTGGGGGAGGGGCAGAGAGAAGGAGACACAGAATCTGAAGCAGACTCCAGGCTTTGAGCTGTCATCACAGAGCCCAACATGGGGCGGGAACCCACGAACGGTGAGATCATGACCTGAGCCGAAGACAGTTGCCCAACCAACTGAGCCACCCAGGAACCCCAAGAAAGCATTTTTAAAAAGCAACCCCTCTGGAAAACAGTATGGAGGTTCCTCAAAAAATTAACAATAGTGGAGCGCCTGGGTGGCTTTGTCGGTTAAGCGTCCGACTTTCGCTTAGGTCATGATCTCGCGGCTCGTGGGTTCGAGCCCCGCGTCGGGCTCTGTGCTGACTGCCAGCTCCGAGCCTGGAGCCTGTTTCAGCCTGTGACTCCCTCTCTCTCTGACCCTCCCCTGCTCACGCTCTCTCTCTCTTTCCTAGAAATAAAATAAAAACATTAAAAAAAATTAACAATAGAACTCCCCTATGACCCAGCAGTAGCACTGCTAGGAATTTACCCAAGGGATACAGGAGTGCTGATGCATAGGGGCACATGGACCCCAATGATCATAGCAGCACTCTCAATACCCAGATCATGGACAGAACATAAGTGTCCATCAACTGACGAATGGATCAAGAAGATGTGCTATATTTATACAATGGAATACTACATGGGAATGAGAAAGGATGAAATCTGTCCATGTGTAGCAACATGGATGGAACTTGAGGGTGTTATGCTGAGCGAAATAAGTCAGGCAGAGAAAGACAGACACCATATGTTTGCACATATAGGTGGGTTAGGAGGAACTTAACGGAGGACCATGCGGGAGAAGAAGGGGAAAAATAGTTGGGGAGAAGGAGGGAGGCAAACTATGAGAGACTCTTGAATGCTGAGAACAAACAGGGCTGATGGGGGTGGGGGAGAGGGGAAGGGGGGTGATGGGCATGGAGGAGGGCACTTGTGGGGATGAACACTGGATGTTATGTGGAAACCAACTTGATAATAAAGTATTTGTGAAAAAAAATCAATATGGTATATCTTAGTAGAAGATGGCAGCATTGTAGGAAGACTCTTAGCTCATTTTGTCCCTCAAACGTAACTAAGTAACTATCAAATCATTCTGAATACCCCAGATATCAACCCGAAGACTGACAGAACAAACTCCACAACTAAAGGGAGAGGAGAAGCCACATGGAAGAGTGTAGGAAATGGAGAATCATGGTTTTGGGAGATGGATCATAGACACTGTGATCACAGAGAAGTGGCAGAGAGCAAGAGAGGAGCACACAAGGGAATGCAAGGGAGAACATTTCCCCAGAATCATTGGTTAGAAAAACGAGAGGGGCTGATTTTTGTGAGTGCCTGTAATCAATGGAGGTTAAAGACTGGAAGCTTTTTTTTTTTTTTTTGAGAGAGAGACCTCAAGCAGGGTAGGGGCAGAGAGTGAGGGAGATCGAGATTCCCAAGCCCAAGCTGTTAGTACAGAGCCTGATGACATGGGGGTCGATCTCACAAACCATGAGATCATGACCTGAGCCCAAATCAAGAGTTGTATGGATAGGTCTACTAAGATAGAGAAAACAAAAGCAAAAATAAACTATTGGGACTACAATAAAATAAAAGGGTTTTGCACAGCAAAATAAATGATAAAATAAAAGGCAATCTAGTGAATGGGAGAAGATATTTGCAAACGATATATCTGATGAGTTAACATTGAAAAATATAAAAATATAAAAAGCTTATACAACTCAACACCAAAAAACTCCAAAAAATCTTATTAAAAAATGAGCAGAGCACCTTGATGGCTCAGCCAGTTGAGCGTCAGACACTCTTGATTTTGGTTCATGTCATGATCCCAGGGTCGTGGGATTGCACCCACATCAGGTTCCACACTGAGCATGGAGCCCAACTCATGCTCTCTCTCTAAAAAAAAAAAAAAATTTAAAAAGTGGACAAAGACACATTTCCAAAGAAGACATATAGATGGCCAACAGGCACATGAAAAGATGCTCAAGGTCACTAACCATCAAAGAAATGTGAATCAGGGATGTCTGGGTGTCTCACTCAGTTAAGCATCAGATTTTGGCTCAGGTCATGATCTCATAGTTCATGAGTTTGAGCCCTGCCTCAGGCTCTGTGCTGACAGCTCAGAGCCTGTAGCTTGCTTCGGATTCTGTGTCTCCCTCTCTCGCTGCTCCCCTCCCCTGCTTGTGCATTCGCACTCTCTCTCAAAAATAGATAAACATTAAAAAAAATACAAATTAAAACCACAATGAGATATCACCTCACACCTGCTAGAATGGCTAAAATAAAAATGTGAGAAACAGGGGTACCTGGGTGGCTCATTCAGTTAAGCAGCCAACTTCAGCTCTGGTCATGATTTCATGGTTCATGTGTTCAAGCACCACATTGGGTTCTGTACTGACAGCTCAGAGCCTGGAGCCTGCTTCAGATTCTGTGTCTCCCTCTCTCTCTCTGCCCCTCCCCTGCTCACACTCTGTCTCTCTCTCTCTCAAAAGATAAACATTTAAAAAAATTTAATTGAAGAAACAAGCATTGGCAAGAATGTGGAGAAAAAGGAACCCTTGTGCATAGTTGATGGGAAAGTAAATTGGTACATCCATTGTTGAAAAACAGTATGGAGGTTCCTCAAAAAAACTAAAAACAGAAATACCATATGATCCAATAATTCCAATAGTGGGTGGAATTCCTCACCCAGGGAAAATGAAAACACTAATTTGAAAAGATGTGTGCACCCCTATGTTTATTGCAGCATTATTTACAATAGTAAAGACATGGAAGCAACCTAAACATCCAATCAATAAACCAATGGATAAGGAAAATGTAGTATATATACACAATTGAATATTACACAGGCATACAAAGGAGGAGATTGTGCCATTTCAGACCACATAGATGGACCCAGATTGTACTATGCTAAGTGAAATAACTCATACTGATAAAGACAAATATTATATGATTCTCTCATAAATAGAATCTCTTAAAAAATGAAAAAGCAGAATCAGAACCATAAATACAGAAAACTGTACACACACACACACACACACACACACACACAAAATGGAATGTAAGTCAGTTAAAAAAAAATGAGGTCATGCTATTTGTGATAACATGGATGGACTTAGAAGGCGTTATGCTAAGTGAAATAAGTCAGATAGAGAAAGAGAAATACCATATGATTTAACTTATATGTGGAATATAAAAGGAAAGACAAAACAAATGAAAAACAAACTGAAATACAGAGAATAGGTGGTTGCTCAAGGGGAGTTTGAAGGGACATGGGTGAAACAGATGAAAGAGATTGAAAGATACAACCTTCCGCTTAAAAACAAATATGTCACAGATATAAAGTATAGTATGAGGAATATAGTAAAAAATTTGTAGGAATACAGTATGATGACATCGTAGCTGCAATTATTGTGGTGCACATCAAGCAGTATACAGAATTGTCAAATCAATATGTTGTACACTTGAAACTAATATAATGCTATATGTTAGTTATACTCAATAAAAAAGAAGAAAAAATGAAGCCCGAGTGATAGAAGGAAGGAGATAACAAAGAGCAGAGCATAAAGACATGAAATAATGACTAAAGAGAATACAAATGATCAGTGAAACCCAGAGCTCTCTTTTGAAAGATAAAATTGACAAACCTTCAGCTAGACCCATCAAGGAAAAGAAAAGATTCAAATCAGAAATGAAAAGGAGGGGCACTTGGGTGGCTCAGTCAGTTAAGTGTCTTGATTTTGGCTCAGGTCACGATCTCACAGGTTCATGAGATCGAACCCTGCATCCTGCTCATGCTAACAGTGCAGAGCCTGCTTGGCCTCTTTCTCTCTCTCTCTCTCTCTCAAAATAAACAAACTTAAAAAAAAAAAAAAGAAATGATGAGGAGACAAAAATCATATACCACAGAAATACAAAGATTCTTAAGAGACTAGCATGAATAATAATATGCCAACAAGTAAGATAACCTAGAAAAAAAAAAGAAGGTTGAATTCTAGAAATATACAACCTACCAAGACTGAGTCGTAAAGAATTTAAAAATCTAACAGACCAAGATTGAATCAAGAATCAAAACACCCCCACAAACAAGAGTCCAGCATCAGCTGGCTTCACAGTGAATTCTAACAAACATTTAAAAGAGAATGAATTCCAAGTCTTCTTAACAAGAGCAGAGAACACTTCTGAGCTCACTTTATAAGACCAACATTATCTTGGTCAAACAAGGATGCCACAAGAAAAGAAAATCCCATTGTGATTGCTGCCTACGGAAGACAGTGAGATCCTAAGGATGGCTGCACCAGTTTGCATTCCCAGCAACAATGCAAGAGGGTTTGAAACAGTAATTCTTCTGAGTGAACTTAATTTGGAACTGGTATGTGATTGAAAACCACAGATGTTTGATATCACATTTTACTGCATTTGTTCACATTGTGGGTGTTCCTTACTGACTTGATGATTTGCAGCTCCTGTTCTTAATCTTGATAACAGAGAGGACCCAACTCTTGGGTATCTTATAGACCAGTAAAACAGCCAGCTGAACGAACAATAACGAAACAGTAGAGAAGAACACAGAGTTATCTACATTTATTTACCTAAAGAAGGGCTACATCAAGAAACAAGCCAAAGTACACATGGTGGAGAATCCCAAATACCACTACAAGTAGGGAAATAAAATAACCAAAGTCTCAACAAGAGAGACCAAAAGACACCATTCAAAGAACACTTCCTGAATGGACAGGCCCTGGAGAGTCAAAGAGCCTTCTTTAATACAGCAGTACTCGCAGGTGCAGAGTGCATAACAAGCTTTTAAAACTAAGATGAGACAGAAAGCTAGCCAAAATGATGAAACAGAAGACTCTCCACTAAAGAAATTCCAGGAAGAAATGACAGCTAAAGAACTGCTCAAAACAGATATAAGCAACATAACTGAACAAGAATTTGGAACAATAGTCATAAAATTAATCGCTGAGCTTAAAAAAGGCATGGAAGGCATCAGAGAAACTACTGCTACACAGTCTATGGAGCTTAAAAATAGTTGTGATGGGGGCACCCGGGTGACTCAGTTGGTTAAGCGTCCAACTTCAGCTCAGGTCATGATCTCACTGTTCATGGGTTCGAGCCCCACATCAGGCTCTGTGCTGACAGCCAGCTCAGAGCCTGGAGCCTGTTTCAGATTCTGTGTCTCCCTCTCTCTCTGACCCTCCCCTGCTCATGCCGTCTCTCTCTCAGAAATAAATAAAACATTTAAAAAAATAGTTGTGATGAATTTAAAAAATGCTATAAGTGAGATGTATAATAAAATGGAGGCGTCCAATGAACGGATTGAAGAAACAGAGAGGAGAATAGGTGAATTAGAAGACACAATTCTAGAAAAAGAGGAAGCTGAGAAAAAGAGATAAACTGATTCAGGAACACGAAAGGAGAATTCAAGAGTTCAGCAATACAATCAAACGGAAAAGTATCTGTATCATAGGAATCCCAGAAGAGGAAGAAAGAGGGAAAGGCAATGAAGGAGTCCTTGAACAAATTATAGCAGAGAACTTTCCCAATCTGGGGAAGGAAACAGACATTGAAATCCAAGAGGCACAGAAAACTCCCCTCAGACGTAACTTGAATCAATCTTCTGTACAACATATCATAGTGAAACTGGCAAAATATAAGGACAAAGAGAGAATTTTGAAAGCAACTCGGGATAAAAGGGCCCTAACATACAAAGGGAAACCTATCAGAGTGATGACAGACCTATCTACTGAAACTTGGCAGGCTAGAAAGGAATGGCAGGAAATCTTCAATGTGATGAACAGAAAAAATATGCAGCCAAGAATCCTCTATCCAGCAAGCCTGTCATTCAGAATAGGAGAGATAAAAGTCTTTCCAAATAAACAAAAATTGAAAGAATTCGTCACCACTAAACCAGCCCTACAAGAAATCCTGAGGGGGACTCTATGAGGGAAATGTTGCAAGGAACACAAGGTACCAGAGACACCACCATAAGCATGAATCCTACAAAGGACAAAATGACTCTAAACCCATATTTTTCCAATAATAACACTGATTGTAAATGGACTAAATGCCCCAATCAAAAGACATAGGATAGCAGAATGGATAAAAAAAAAAAATCCATCTATTTGCTGACTACAAGAAATTCATTTTAGACTGGAGGACACCTTCAGATTGAAAGTAAGGGGATGGAGAAATATATATCATGCTACTGGAAGTCAAAAGAAAGCTGGAGTAGTTATATCAGACAAACTGGACTTTAAAGGCAGTAACAAGGGATGAATAAGGACATTATATAATAATTACAGGGTCTATCCATCAGGAAGAGCTAACAATTATAAATGTCCACACACCGAATACAGGAGCACCTAAATACATACAACAATCAAAAACAGAAACAATATTTTGGATGAGAACATACGAATAGCAGGGGACTTTACTTTTTTATTTTTTACAAATAGTTTATTGTCAAATTGGTTTCCATATAACACCCAGTGCTCATCCCCACAAGTGTCCCCCTCCATGCCCATCTCTCCCATTCCCCCCACATCCATCAGTCCTCAGTTTGTTTCTCAGCATTCAAGAGTCTCTCATGGTTTGCCTCTCGCCCTTTCCCCTACAATTTCCCCCCTTCTTCTCCCCCACGGTCATCAGTTAAGTTCCTCCTAATCCTCCTATACATGCAAACATATGATATTTGTCCTTCTCTAGCAGGGGGCTTTAATACTCCACTTACAGCAATGGATAGATCAACTAGACAGAAAAACACTAAAGAGGGGCGGCTGGGTGGTTCAGTCGGTTGAGCGTCTTTTCTCCTTTTTTAATTTTTTTTAAATGTTTTTTATTTTATTTCTAGGAGAGAGAGAGAGACAGCATGAGCAGAGGAGGGTCAGAGAGAGAGGGAGTCACAGACTGAAACAGGCTCCAGGCTCTGAGCTGTCAGCACAGAGCCTGACGCGGGGCTCGAAACCACGAACCGCGAGATCATGACCTAAGCGAAAGTCGGACGCTTAACCGACTAAGCCACCCAGGCGCCCCATCCTTTTTTTAATTTTTTAAAAATGTTTTATTTACTTCTGAGAGAGAGACCGCATGAGCAGGGGAGGGCCAGAGAGAGAGAGGGAGACACAGAACCTGAAAGAGGCTGTAGGCTCTGAGCTAGCTGTCAGCACAGAGCCTGACACAGGGCTCGAACCCATGAACTGCGAGATCATGACCTGAGACAAAGTCGGACGCTCAACCGACTGAGCCACCCAGGCGCCCCTCTTTAGTCTGGCCACGTGTAGCAACATGGATGGACCTTGAGGGTGTTATGCTGAGCGAAATAAGTCAGGCAGAGAAGACAAATATCATATGTTTGCACGTATAGGAGGATTAGGAGGAACTTGACGGAGGAACAAGGGGGAGAAGAAGGGCGGAAATGGTGGGGGAAAGGGAGAGAGGCAAACCATGAGAGACTCTTGAATGCTGACAAAAACTGAGGACTGATGGATGTGAGGGGAGGGGAGGATGGCATGGAGGAGGACACTTGTGGGGATGAGCACTGAGTGTTATGTGGAAACTAATTTGACAATAAACTATTTGTAAAAAAAAAAAAAAAAAGGAAAAGAAAACAATGGATTTGAATGACACATTGGACCAGATGGATTTGACAGATATATTTAGAACTCTACATCCTGAGGCCATGGAATTCACTTTCTTCTCAAGTGTGCATGGCACATTCTCCAAGATAGATCACATACTGGGACATAAAGCAGCCATCAATAAATATAAAAGAATTGAGATCATACCATGCACACTTTCAGATCACAATGCTATGAAACTTGAAATCAACCATAGGAAGAAGTCTAGAAAACCTCCAAAAACATGGAGGTTAAAGAACACCCTACTAAAGAACGAATGGGCCAATCAGGCAATTAGAGAAGAAATTTTAAAATATATGGAAACAAATGAAAATGAAAACACAACAATCCAAACTCTACGGGATGCAGCAAAGGCAGTCCTAAGAGGAAAGTACATTGCACTCCAGACCTATTTTAAGAAATTAGAAAAAGCACAAGTACAGAATCTAACAGCACACCTAAAGGAACTAGAGGGAGAGCAACAAGAGCACCCCAAACCCAGTAGGAGAAGAGAAATAACAAAAATCAGGGCAGAAAAATAATATAGAATCCCAAAAAACAGTTGAACAGGGCTGAGGGGGGTGGGGGAGAGAGATGGGGGGGTGACAAGCACAGAGTAGGGCACTCGTTGGGATGAGCACTGGGTGTTATATGGACACCAACTTGACAATAAACTATTTAAGAAAAAGAATGAAAAGAAAATCCGAAGCCTATATCCTTGATGAATATAGATGAAAAATCCTTCAATAGAATTTCAGCAAACTGATAATATATTAAAACAATACATTAAAAGGATCATATGACAAAATGAAGTGGAATTTATTCTAGGGATGCAAGGATGGTTCAACAATGCAAAAATCAACGCAATACGCCACATTAACAAAATGAAGGATAAAAACCATATGAATTACTCTATTGGACACCTGAAAATAATACAGCAGTGTAGATTACGTAGTTGGAATTTAAAAACTTTTAAAAAATCACAAAAAAGGGTGCCTGGGTGGCTTAGTCAGCTAAGTGTCCTACTTTGGCTCAGGTCATGATCTCACCCAGGTCATGATCTCACCCAGGTCATGATCTCACCCAGGTCATGATCTCACCCAGGTCATGAGTTCAAGCCCTGCATCAGGCTCTCTGTTGTCAGCACAGAGCCCACTTCAGATCCTCTCTCTCTCTCTCTCTCTGCCCCTTGTCCATTCATATTCTCTCTCTCTCTCTCTCTCAAAAATAAACATTAAAACATAAGAAACCACTTTAAAAATCACAAAAAAGTCCATATGATCATTTTAATAGATGCAAAAAAAGCGCACAATTTTGCAAAACAAAATCCAACACTGATTCACAGTAATAACTGTTAAGAAATGGGTATAAAGGGACTGTACCTCAACATAACAAAGGTAATTGATGACGAGCCAATAGCTGCCATGGTACTCTAGGGAAAAGCTGAAAGTCTGTCCTGTAAGATCAGGAAAAAAAGCAGCAACTCCCACTCTCATCACTTATTCAACATAGTATTGGAAATCCCAGCCAGAGCAAGAAAAACTAATGCATCAAAATTGGAGCTGAAGAAGTAAAAAATGCCACTATTTGCAGATGATATGATATGATACATAGAAAACCCTAAAGACTCCACCAAAAAACTATTAAAATAAATGAATTAAGTAGCAGGATACAAAAATCCATATAAAAAGTCTACTGTGTTTCTATACACTAATAATGAATTGTTAGAGAAATTAAGAGAATAGTTGCACGCACAATTCCATCAAAAAATAAAGTACCTAGGGGCACTGGCTGGCTCAGTCAGTAGAGCATGCAACTCTTGATCTTGGATTGTGAGTTTAAGCCCCACATTGGGTGTAGAGATTACTTAAAAATAAAATATTTTGGGGGCGCCTGGGTGGCTTAGTCGGTTAAGCGTCCGACTTTAGCTTAGGTCATGATCTCGCGGTTCGTGGGTTCGAGCCCCGCGTCGGGCTCTGTGCTGACTGCCAGCTCAGAGCCTGGAGCCTATTCCAGAGTCTGTGTCTCCCTCCCTCTCTGACCCTCCCCTGCTCGCGCTGTTTCTCTCTCTCTCCTAGAAATAAATAAAAATATTTAAAAAATAAAAATAAAATATATTTTTTAAAAAGAATAAAATACCTAGGAACAAATTTAATGAAGGAGGTGAAAGACCTGTATGGTGAAAACTATAAGACAGTGATGAAGGACGCTGAAGACAAAGAAATGGAAAGATATTATCTGCTCATGAATTGGAAAACATCTACATTCTCCAAAGCAATCTACAGATTCAATGCAATCCGTATCAAAATTCCAATGGCATTTCTCACAGAAATAGAATACATATTCCTAAAATTTTAATGGAACACAAAAGACTCTGAATAACAAAAGCAATCGTGAGGCAAGAGAACAAAGCTGGAGTTATCACACTTCTTGCTTTCAAACTGTTATCAAAGTTATACAAAGTTAAAGTAATCAAAAAAAGTATGATATAGGCATAAAAACAAAGACGTGCATCAGTGGAACATGACAGAGAGCCCAGAAACAAACTTGCGCATTTTGGGTGAATTTATGACAATGGAATTAAGAACATACAATGGGGAAAGAACAATCTCTTCTATAAATGGTGTTGGGAAAACTGGACAGGCATGGGCAAAGGAATGAAACAGGACCACTATCTTATGCCATATAGAAAAAATTAACTAAAAGGATTAAAGACTGGAGTTTAGGGGACCCTGGGTGGCTCACCTGGTTACTTGTCTGACTTTAGTTCAGATCATGATTTCCCAGTTCATGGGTTGGAGCCCCACATTGAGCTCTGTGCTGACAGCTCGGAGTCTGGAACCTTCTTCGGATTCTGTGTCTACCTCTGTCTCTGCCCCTCCCCCACTCACGCCGTCTCCGTCTCTCTCAAAAATAAATAAACATTAAAAAAAAAAGATTTAGGGGCGCCTGGGTGGCTCAGTTGGTTAAGCATCCGACTTTGGCTAAGGTCATGATCTCACGGTTCGTGGGTTTGAGCCCTGCATCGGGCTCTGTGCTGACAGCTCAGAGCCTGGAGCCTGCTTCAGATTCTGTATCTCCCTCTCTCTCTGACCCTCCCCTGCTCATGCTCTCTCTCTCTCTCTCAGAAATAAAAACATTAAAAAAAAGATTTAAAAACAAGAGAGAGAAAATCAAAACCAGGCAAAATCAGTTCTAGTTTTGGAAAAGATGAAACAAGTGCAATTTATCTCATCTGTCCCACCGAGTGAAGGAAGGTTTAAAGCTTGAACACAATGCCTGCAGCTGCTATTTGAGGAATCCAAAAAAATAAATAATTGCAGGTAGACTGATGAAAAACCTAATTTCAAAGCACCACCAAACAGGCAGCAAATTTACCAGGTTTCTCCCTCTGGTATAACCTGGCCTGAATTCCATGCAGTTGAAAATCCCAAAGTAGGTATCAACAACAACAAACCTTATTCCCAAAGATGCCCTTAGACCTTGGCACAAACAGTAGGTAGGCAGGCTCTTAGTCTTCACTGAGAGAGAGAAATACCAGTTTTTGTTTTCTGCACTCATTTATACCCCAGCCTTCAAGAGATCTGAGGTAGCAGTGAGATACACCAAAGACCTTGAGAACTAAGTAGACCATAAGACAAATGACCCTCTAGGTAGAACGGCTTCTAGGTGGAGACATAAATAAAACTGCATAGGTTGTGAAAGTTCACTTTGAAACCACAACCCACAGAATGCTGGTTGAAACTGTTGAGCTGACCCAACGTGGTCAATTACCTGGTAAGAGAAAAATACCACATTCTCTATAGGATTTAAAGGCCCAGAGTGTCATAATATTAAAAATGTCCAGAATATAATCCCAAACTAATCAATGATATGAGCAACAGAGCTTGAGGTGCGTATGATAATAGTCTAGTATAAGTACATGAAAGGTTTTTTTTTTTTTTTTAATTGTAATGTAAGTGCTTGACCTTGTGGATCGGTCTGGGCTTGCTCTTTGGTCTGTGCTTTGCTCTGCAAGAAAAGGAGATAACGGGGGCATCTGGGTGGCTGAGTGGGTTAAGCGTCTGACTTCAGCTCGAGTCACAATCTCACGGTTCATGAGACTTTAACAAGGTCTCTCCAATTTTGGATGCTTAACCAACAGAACCCACCCAGTGCCCCTCAATAATTCTTCTACACCCAGAAGAGAAATAGGGGTTTCAGGGCAAACAGTGCCTCCAAAATTGGAGAGAATGACAAGCAATTGCAGAGTCACAACACTCTAGATAGAAACCAATGACCACAAACTGCTGTGGCAACAAGTGCCAAGATAAAGAAAACTGAATTGTAATGGACAAATTGGTGGAGGCCAGTAAGGGCGAGTCCGACAGGTAAAGCTTCCGGGGAACCCAGTTACCGACGCTGCTACCCACATCAGCATTTGTGGATTTTACCTGTCGTAGCTCAAGCAGCTTCTCACCAGGGATATTGGAGGAAAAATCCCTCAAACCTCTGGAAGGTAAAAGGAGTCATGTTGGAAAACGCCAGAGCATCCTAATCTTCTTAACAAGGTTCTCCCTCCTGAGAATCTATTTAACCAGAGTCTGACCTGCTGGGGGTTTATGGGAGCCAAATTCACCTGCAGGAAGAGAAATACACAACTCCACCCCAGATAGCCTCCACGTGGGGAAGGGAAGCCCCTCCAGCCAACTCTAGCAATCCCATTCCACCAAAGAGGGAGAAAAGCAGGACCACGTGTGAAATTCACAATTCAGAGGCAAAACGTCATTAAAGAATGAGATCTACTCATAGGTCTTTACAATGCTTCCCTTACCACCAAACGTTACCATCGTCACATAGCTAAAGTCTTATTTATGGCAGTTTTGTCTGCCTAGTTGTTTATAATCAACTATGAAAAAAATATATAAAACACACTAAAAGGGAAAAATACATTTCGAAGGGATGGTACAAACATTAGAACTAGAGTCAGCGATGGCAGGAGTGTTGGAATGATCAAAGTGGGAATTTAAAACAACTGTTACTAAGATGCAATGATCTCTGATGGATAAACTAGACAGAATGTGGAAACAGATGGGGAATATTTACAAAATCCACAAATACTAAATTATAAGAACTGATGAGTTTTGACCCTAATTTTGAAATAGAAAAATTTCTGTAAAAACACAACTTGCCCAAACTGACTTAAGATGAAATTGGAAACCTTAGCAGCCCTCAGAAACATAAAACTATCTGGTGCTTGCTTTAAAACCATCCCAAGAAAACAAAATGCATTAACTGGGGACAACTACTCCAGATGTAGATAATGTAGCCAGTGAATTTTCCCTTTTATAAAAGAAACCATCTTATCATATGGAAATACTTTTTTAAAAATGTTTTATTTCTAGGAGAGAGAGAGAGACAGCGTGAGCAGAGGAGGGTCAAAGAGAGAGGGAGTCACAGACTGAAACAGGCTCCAGGCTCTGAGCTGGCAGTCAGCACAGAGCCCGACGCGGGGCTCGAACCCACTAACTGTGAGAGCATGACCTAAGTGAAAGTCAGACGGTAACCGACTAAACCACCCAGGCACCCCCATATGGAAATACTTTTAAAGTTTATAAAAAGGGGGAGGGCACCTGGCTGGCTGTCAGATCACGTGACACTTGATCTCCAGTCGTGAGTTCGAGCCCCATGTTGGGAATAGAGATTACTTAAAATAAATTAATACAAATTTTAAAAGGGGGAGGGGATCCTACACTGTTGGTGGGAATGTAAACTGGTACAGCCCCTCTGGAAAACAGTGTGGAGGTTCCTCAGGAAACTAACAATAGAACTCCCCTATAACCCAGCAATAGCACTGCTAGGAATTTATCCAAGGGATACAGAAATGCTGATGCATAGGAGCACATGGACCCCAATGTTCTGAGCAGCACTCTCCACAATAGCTAAAACATGGAAAGAGCCTAAGTGTCCATCAACAGATGAATGGATCAAGAAGATGTAGTTTATCTATACCATGGAATACTACATGGCAATGAGAAACAATGAAATCTGGCCATGTGTAGCAACATGGATGGACCTTGAGGGTGTTATGCTGAGCGAAATAAGTCAGGCAGAGAAGGACAAATGTCATATGTGTGCACGTATAGGAGGATTAGGAGGAACTTGACGGAGAAGAAGGGGGGAAATGGTGGGGGAAAGGGAGAGAGGCAAACCATGAGAGACTCTTGAATGCTGACAAAAACTGAGGACTGATGGATGTGGGGGGGAGGAGGGATGGGCATGGAGGAGGACACTTGTGGGGATGAGCACTGAGTGTTATGTGGAAACTAATTTGACAATAAACTATTTGTAAAAAAAAAAAGGGGGGGAACACTCCTATGTTCACATAAAAAACAGATGGAGTAAGAAAGAATATTACATGCTAATGTTAATCAAACATACTTCTACAAAAATCTCGAAAATACCAGTACACAGAGTACATTCATAAAAGTTTTAAATATGGGACATCTAGGTAGCTCAGTCGTTAAGCATCTGACTTTGGCTCAAGTTATGATCTCACAGTTCATGGGTTCAAGCCCTGCACCAGGCTCTGTGCTGACCTTGGACCTCAGAGCCCAGTTCCTGCTTTGGAGTCTATGTCTCCCTCTCTCTCTGCCCCTCTCCAACTTGCTTGGTGAGCACACACTCTGTCACACACATTCTCTCTCTCTTTCACAAAAATAAACATTAAACATTTTAAATAAAGAAAATTTAAAAATATAATTTAAAAAAATTTTTAATGTTTATTTTTGAGAAAGAGAGAGACAGAGACAGAGAACAGTGGGGGGAGGGGCAGAGATAGAATGAGACACAGAATCCGAAGCAGGTTCCAGGCAATGAGATGTCAGCACAGAGCCCGATGTGGGGCTCAAACTCACGAACCGTGAGATCATGACCTGAATTCACGAACCATGAGATCACGACCTGAGTCCCTGAGCCCAATTCGGTCACTTAAACCGACTGAGCCACCCAGGTGCCCCTAAAAATATAATTCTTTACTGGCGCCTGGGTGGCTCATTTTCTGAGTGACCAGTTCTTGGTTTCACCTCAGGTCATGATCTCACAGTTCATGAGTTCAGGCCCCGAGTTGGGGCAGAACCTGGTTGGGATTCTCTCCCTCCATCTCTCTGCTCTTCCTTCACTCATGCAAGCTCTCTCTCTCTCTCTCTCACTCTTTGTCTCTCACTTTTTTTCTCTCAAAATAAATAAACTTTTAAAAAATGCAATTCTTTATGTCCAAGTTGCGTTTTCCTAGAATTACAAGGTTGCTATAACATTGGAAATTCAATCAATTCACCACATTTATTTTTTGAAGAGTCCTTTTACTCATTTATTCATTCAAATACTGGGTATCACAGGGAGGTAGAGTTTGAAGGACTTGAACTCGATCAGGGAGCAAATTTCTTTAGTTTAGAGGAATCAGAGGAATGCACAAAATAAACTCAGTGGTCATTCACGAGAAAGCCCCCCTAAGCTATGAAAGATAACATTTATAACAACAATAAGGCAAATGGTAACGATGGAATATTTAGCCCACTGATATGCACAACAAGTATGCTGATTTAGTGACTTCTAGTCATTATTTTTCTGAAGATTTTATTTAGTCAGACAAGAAAAAATAAAAATGATCTAAGGATTGAAATGGAAAAATAAAACTGTCATTATTTAAAATGATGTAATTGGGAAAATAGACACATAGACCAATGGAACAGAATTGAGAACTCAGAAGTGGACCCAAAAGTATAGAGCCAACTAATCTTTGACAAAGCAGGAAAGAATATCCAATGGAAAAAAGACAGCCTTTTTAACAGATGGTGTTGGGATAATTGGACAGCAACATGCAGAAGAATGAAACTAGATCATTTTCTCACACCATGCACAAAAATAAACTCAAAATGGATAAAGGACCTGAACGTGAGACAGGAAACTATCAACACCCTACAGGAGAAAGCAGGAAACAACCTCCTTGACCTCCACCGCAGCAACTTCTTACTTGACACATCCCCAAAAGCAAGGGAGTCAAGAGCAAAAATAAACTGTTGGGACCTCCTCAAGATTAAAAGCTTCTGCACAGCCAAGGAAACAACCCAGAAAATTAATAGGCAACCAACGGAATGGGAAAAGATAGTTGCAAATGACATATCAGATAAAGGGTTGATATCCAGAATCTACAAGGAACTCACCAAACTACACACCCGAAAAACAAACAACCCAGTGAAGAAATGGGCAGAAGATATGAACAGACACTTCTCCAAAGAGGACATCCAGATGGCCAGCAGACACATGAAACGATGCTCAGCATCGCTCCTCATCAGGGAAATACAAATCAAAACCACACTGAGATACCACCTCACGCCAGTCAGAGTGGCTAAAATGAGCCAATCAGGGAACTCTAGATGCTGGCGAGGATGTGGAGAAACGGGCACCCTCCTGCACTGTTGGTGGGAATGTAAACTGGTACAGCCCCTCTGGAAAACAGTGTGAAGGTTCCTCAGGAAACTAACAATAGAACTCCCCTATAACCCAGCAATAGCACTGCTAGGAATTTACCCAAGGGATACAGAAATGTTGATGCATAGGAGCACATGTACCCCAATGTTCATAGCAGCACTCTCCACAATAGCTAAAACCTGGAAAGAGCCTAAGTGCCCATCAACAGATGAATGGATCAAGAAGATGTGGTTTATCTATACCATGGAATACTACATGGCAATGAGAAAAAATGAAATCTGGCCATGTGGATGGACCTTGAGGGTGTTATGCTGAGCGAAATAAGTCAGGCAGAGAAGGACAAATATCGTATGTTTGCATGTATAGGAGGATTAGGAGGAACTTGACAGAGGAACAAGGGTGAGAAGAAGGGGGGAAATGGTGGGGGAGAGGGAGAGAGGCAAACCATGAGAGACTCTTGAATGCTGACAAAAACTGAGGACTGATGGATGTCGGGGGGAGGGAGGGATGGGCATGGAGGAGGGCACTTGTGGGGATGAGCACTGAGTGTTATGTGGAAACCAATTTGACAATAAACTATTTGTAAAAAAAAAAATGAAAAAAAAATGATGCAATTGGGGTGCCTGAGTGGCTCAGTTGGTTGAGCGTCTGACTTTGGCTCAGGTCATGATCTCATGGTTAGCGGGTTCAAGCCCCGCGACAGGCTCTGTGCCGACAGCCAGCTCAGAGCCTGGAGACTGTTTCAGATACTGTGTCTCCCTCTCTCTCTGACCCTCCCCTGCTCACGCTGTCTCCCACTCTCTCAGAAATAAATAAAACATTAAAAAAAATTTTAATGATGCAATTGCCTATGTGGGAAACCCAAATGAATACATAAAAGTAAGAATTTTAAAGAAAATTTAGCAAGGCTGCTGGATATTTCAATATATAAAGACCACCTGCATTTTGTATATTCACAATCAGAAAATCTAAATTAAAATGTACAAAATACCTGTGTGATAAAATTATAGTAAGAAAATTTTAAATGCTTAAGAATAGATCTAAAGCAATGCAGAGCTTTTCTTGGGGGAAAATTATAAAATATTGAACCCCTTTGAAGAAAACTTAAATGGAGAGAATCATCTTGGTCTTGGATTGGAAAGTCCAATACAAAAAATACTTCAATTCTTGGGCACCTGGGTGGCTCAGTCAGTTGAGCACCTAACTTTTGATGTTGGCTTAGGTCATGATCCCCGGGGATGTGGGATCAAGCCCCAAGTCAGGCTCTGCATTGTGCATGGAGCCGGCTTAAGATTCCCTCACTCTACCTCTGCCCCTCTCTCTGCCTTGCGTTGTCTCCCTCTCTCTCTCTCTAAAATAAAATTTTTAAAAATTAATTAAAAGAAACGACTACAATTCTAGAAATGATTTAGATTCAGCAAATGTCAAATTAAAAGCAACCAAATATTCTTGGAGAACTAAACAAACAAACAAAACTGATACAAAAATATAAATGATCTTCCACAACTTATATAGAACTGTACAATGCAAGGAAGATTGTCTCTCTCAATTAAACTGGCTATCTTTGATCCATCAGGGACATAAAAGTTTTAACGAATGTCCTTTTGAAGAGCCTCAAATTGTGGATTTTTTTAATGTTTATTTTTGAGAGAGAGAGAGAGCATGCAAACTGAGGAGTGGCAGAGAGAGAGGGAGACAGACGATCTGAAGCAGGCTCTGTGCTGACAGCAGAGAGCCTGATGCGGGGCTCAAACCCATGAACCATGAGACCATGCCCTGAGCTGCAGTTGAAGTTTTAACCGACTGAGCCCCCCAGGCGCCCCACCAAATTGTGTATTTTGAGAAATGAAATGTGTGCCTTGGCTACTATCATTAATGGCAATAACGTCAAAGGAAATGAGGAGTGACCTGACAAGACTGTGTACTGTCGCCCCCAGTAACTGCACAGATATGTCATTTAGGTGTCTGTGAGGCAGGAGATTCCCCAGCGTTCTCGACCCTGAAGAGATCAGTTGTTAGGCGATGGCTCAATAGTTCATAATAAACATGAAGATGAGGCCACTTATTGGCCAGGGTGTCCAGAGCCAAGGCGACTGCCTGAAATCTGCCCAGGTGCCATGCTTCCCCCTTGCCTTTCCTGCAGCAACCCCAACACAGCTCTGACCTACGCCTTCCCCTCCCCCCTGTTTCTGCCTCCTGACCTGGTGCTTCCTGTGTGAGCCTGCATTCGCTGGTGCGCCCCCTTCTCTTGGGACTGTACGTGACAACTTCCGGTGGCATTAACCTATTTGTGTTATCATCCAGGCACCTTTATAATAAAGAGCCCAGCACAAATTGGCACAGCGTGAGTCAGTGTTTTGGATGGGAGCACGCCATTGGACTGCTCTTGGCTCACCGTCTCCACCAAACAGCAAGTTCTGCCTTCGAGCAGTGCTGGCTCCTGGTGAACTTGCACTTTGACCTTTACCACCTTGCACTGTGTCTGCACGTCTTTTCATGGTTTTCCAACCTAAACTATGGTAAGAGATTGACCCCAGACTGTGATTGGTGTATAAGAGGTCCCCAGTCAACAATTTAAAAGCTGCCAGGACATTAAAAGCTGTTGAGTGTTCCTTGGGAATTGTGACCCTTGGGAAACACTCATCCGTTTGACTTGCTGGGGAGGATGGGAAGCACATATCAAATTTGAAATCAGGGGCACCTGGGTGTCTCAGTCAGTTAAGAGTCCGACTTCGGCTCAGGTCATGATCTCGCGGTTTTTTGGGTTCAAGCGCCGCATTGGGCTCTGTGCTAACAGCTCAGAGCCTGAAGTCGGCTTCAGATTCTGTGTCTCCCTCTCTCTCTGACCCTCCCCTGCTCACTCTCTCTCTCTCAGAAATAAATTTTTAAAAATTTTTTTCTCAGAAATCTATTCCAGAAAGCCTTTGGCACAGGCTGTTCTCCAAAGTCAGCTTTTGAAAAGGTCCCCAGTGACTTTTATGGTTAAATCCCATCCTCATTTAACTCACCCAATCAGCATTTGGTATAGCTGAGCACGTCACTGCTTCTTGCTTTGGATTAATGGACACCAACCTTAATTCTATTCCTATTTCACGGGATACTACCTCTCAATTCATTTGCTACCTCCTC
Source organism: Proteles cristata cristata (assembly GCA_017311185.1). NCBI lineage: Eukaryota > Metazoa > Chordata > Mammalia > Carnivora > Hyaenidae > Proteles > Proteles cristata. The sequence goes on from JAESUZ010003374.1 coordinate 254,677, forward strand.
CCATGAGCCCAACTGCCAAAGTTAAGAGTCCCAGGGCTTGCCGATCCTCAGGTGAAATGATCTAACTTAATGGTTTTACGTGCCACCTACACACTGATGACTGAAACACTGATGACTGAGCCTAAGAAGCCTGGTCTTCCCATGTATCAAGAAGTCTACACACAGCAGTCCAACGGCTGGGCAATGGCACCATGAGGGGGAGGCTCTTGTGTTTTTCGGCCACACGTTATCTGTCGCGTTTGTCCTTATAGTACACGACATGTCATCTAAACTCCAGAAATGCACCTGATTTCCAGAAAGGAAGGAGAAAGAATGGAGGGCAATCACCGAAGAGAAAAAGCCATTGGAGATTGTCTCCTTTTTAGCAGCTTTCCCAGAATCCACACTGATGACTGCTGCCTACTTCACACTAGCCAGGGCTATGGAATAAGTCTTCCCATAAAGCCAAGGAAACCTGAGAAGTGGGAAAATTTTTTTAACCATGTGTCTGGAGATAATCTGGATTCTATTTATAACGGACCAAAGGACAAGGAATATTGGGATGACTAGATACTACTTGCCATAGAAACTCAAAGAGGATTTTCCTATAAATAACCAAATAAGGAAATATATAAAGGACCCATTTTATAACCACTTGCAAAGACATTAGAAAGCAGTACCTAAAACATTCACAAAATGCTTTTACATTGCCAAATAAACTTTCAAATATCTTATAATTCACTGAAGACATATACATAGGGAAGTCTTTAGAGGTGGACCATAATGAAAACATCATTATACGAAATGAGTATGATTTTGCAGAAATTCTCTGGAGTGTCTTTATTTTTTTTAAAAATTTTTCCCACTTATTTTATTTTTTTTTTACAAATAGTTTATTGTCAAATTAGTTTCCACATAACACTCAGTGCTCATCCCCATAAGTGTCTTAAGTGTCCTCCTCTATGCCCATCCCCCCTCCCCCCCACATCCATCAGTCCTCAGTTTTGTCAGCATTCAAGAGTCTCTCATGGTTTGCCTCTCTCCCTTTCCCCCACCATTTCCCCCCTTCTTCTCCCCCTTGTTCCTCCGTCAAGTTCCTCCTAATCCTCCTATACGTGCAAACATATGATATTTGTCCTTCTCTGCCTGACTTATTTCGCTCAGCATAACACCCTCAAGGTCCATCCATGTTACTACACATGGCCAGATTTCATTGTTTCTCATTGCCATGTAGTATTCCATGGTATAGATAAACCACATCTTCTTGATCCATTCGTGCGTTGATGGACACTTAGGCTCTTTCCATGTTTTAGCTATTGTTGAGAGTGCTGCTATGAACTCTTTATTTTTTTAATGTTTATTTTTTGAGAGAGGAAGAGAGAGAGCATGCATGACTGCAGGGGAGGGGTAGAGCCAGCCAGCCAGACAGACAGACAGAAGATCAGAAGCTGACTCCACACTATCAGCACAGAGCCCGACGTGGGGCTCGAACTCACGAACCATGAGACTGTGACCTGAGCCAAAGTAGATGCTTAACCCACTGAGCCACCCCAGGACCCCTGGAGTGTATTTAAAAGCAACTAACACTTTTGGGGCGCCTGGGTGGCTGTTGGTTAAGCGTCCGACTTTGGCTCAGGTCATGATCTCACAGTTCATGAGTTTGAGCCCTGCTTCGGGCTCTGTACTGACAGCTCAGAGCCTGGAGCCTGCTTCAGATTCTTTGTCTCCCTCTCCCTCTGCCCATCTCTGGCTGGCCCACTCCCTCTCAAAAATAAATAAACATTAAAAAATAAAAATTATTTTAAAAACCAAGTAACACATTTTAATACAAAACCACCACAGAAAATCAAGGTGCCAGGTACTTTCCTTGAGAATGAAGACACACAGAAGGGCAAATGCATTGTGTCATTTATTTCAATATATCCTCCAGGAAGAATTCTCTTATGTACAGTAAGTGACAAGCAGTACCGTAATTTTAGGTACATAAAATTGTTAGCACAACACCAACAAAAGACTTATAACTGTAGGATCCTCTCAAGTGTGAGTTCTTACACATTCTGTAAGGTATGAACAATTACTGCGCTCCTACATACCTTATGTGAATGGGAATTCTGCCCCGGGGAAGTGCCTATCATGTAAAGATGAAAAATGAGTAAAGCTATCTTACATTCTTTAATTTCATCAGGTACTTTATCCTAATGAGTTTAGATGTGACTACTAAACGGGCACCTGGGTGGCTTAGTCGGTTAAGCGTCTGACTTCAGCTCACGTCATGATCCCGCGGATGATGAGTTCGAGCCCCACATTGAGCTCTGTGCTGACAGCTCGGAGCCTGGAGCCTGCTTCACATTCTATGTCTCCCTCTCTCTCTGTCCCTTCCCCACTCATGCTCTGTCTGTCTCTCAAAAATAAACATTGGGCGCCTGGGTGGCTCAGTTGGTTGAGTGTCCAACTTCAGCCCAGGTCATGATCTCACAGTCCGTGAGTTCGAGCCCTGCACTGGGCTCTGTGCTGACAGCTCAGAGCCTGGAGCCTACTTCTGACTGTCTCTCCCTCTCTCTCTGACCCGGCCCCACTCATTCTCTGTCTCTCTCTCTCTCAAAAATGAATAAACATTTAAAAAATAACTAAACATTAAAAATTTTAATTAAAAAAGATGTGAATACTAAGGTCTGAGGAACATTTGCAGGTGTTTTTCACATGCCTTAGTTCTTAAGTGTTTGGCAAATGCTGAAGACTGAATGAAGGTTTTCCCACATTCCCGACATTAATTCGGTTCGGTTTCTCTCCAGTGTGAGTTCTCATGTGAATGTTAAGGCATGTGGAGTATCTGAAGACTTTCCCACATTCTTTACGTTTGTAGGGCTTTTCTCCAGTGTGTGTTCGCATGTGCATATGAAGATCTGTGGAAGGAGCAAAAGCTTTCCCACATTCTTTACATGCAGAGGCCTTCCCTCAGTGTGAGTTCCTAAATGTGTGGTAAGGCCTGACGACTGAGGGAAAGTTTTCCCATACTGCCTGTTTTCACATGGCTCCTGTCCGGCGTGCGTCCTTACGTGCCGACTGAGCGCTGAAGAATTATTAAAGGCTTTCCCGCATTCCTTAGATAGAGAAGGTTTTCTCCAGTGTGTGTCCGCACGGGGAAGACAGGTCCTGAGGAACGAGTAAGTTTTCCCACACTCCTCACATAAATACGGCTTTGCTCCAATGAGAATTCTCCCATGTTTTGTGAGGTACGAGGAATGAATAAAAGCTTTTCCACATTTCTTACATTCATATGGGTCTTCTCCAGTGTGAATTCGCATGTGTAAAAGAAGTCCTGTGGATCGAGTAAAGGCTTTCCCACATTCCACACATGCAGAGGGCTTTTTTCCGTGAGCTCTTCTGTGATCCGTAAGGTACGAGCCATGAGTGACGGCTTTCCCGCAGTCTTTACATTCATATGGTTTCTCTCCAGTGGGGTGCCTCATGTGTACCTTAAAGGATGACGTATTAACAAAAGGTCTCTGACAATGTCTGCACCCACACACTTTCCCTCGTGTCTGAGTTTTCTTGCGCTCAATAAGATTTGAGAGCTGGCCCAAAGCTTTACCATGTTGAACACTCTGAGTTTTCTCATCAACACGGATTTCTTTGAGCAAAGTACAAATAAAATTCTTTTTAAAGGCTCTTCCATTCTGATTACCCTTATAAGTTTCCTGTCTAATGTGAGTCATAACTGAGTGTTCACTGAATGCTCTTCGACTCAGGGTAGAGCCATCTCGTCTTGCCCCCAGCATTGCTTCTCTCCTGTTGATTAAAGTTAAAATGACAACCAAAGACATTTTCACACTCATTACAAAAGAATGTCTCTCCCATCACAACTTTTATATATTGGAAACATCATCATTTAATTAAAGGGTTTTTTTCCTCCATTTCCATTTCAGTGTACAGAGTTCCTGCCCTGTTTTTGAGTTACTTTAAGTTGAGGCTAGGACCCTGCATTAGATTCTCTATTTTCACAGTACCTTACACAGTTGCTCTGGTAATTACCCATACTAGATCACTGAAAACCTAAATTATTCCAACTACATCAAGAACTGAACATCTGAGTTGTGTATATGTGGTTCTCTGAGGAGAAACCTCAGGTGGGAAGTAAGTTTGGGGTGCTCCTCAAGTTCCTGATATTCAAAGAATCTTCACAGATTCTGCTTTCTTTGGGTAAACATTTATTTCATATCATTCTCCTGAACTTTGTACTTCTGGCCTTGATGTGGGGGAAAGGAAATACTTTTGGGGATCTTACCAACTGTATTCCATTTGATGTTTTTTCCAAAGAAATATCTTGAAGGGCTGTGGAACCTGTGGTTTGGAGTTGCGAATCCAATTTTGGAAAAAAGGGGGACAATTTAGTGCTTGGCGAAAAATTCCGGGATAAAGTTGTTTATGGTGGAGGGGGGACCTCCAGGGCTCCTTCCCTGCAGAAAACTAACAAGCTTACAAAAACTATCAAAATCAGCTATCATAGCACTTTGGAATCTAGTCAAAAAGGTACAACCCCCAAGGGAACACTGATGGAAAAAGCAGCTATGATTCATCAAGAGAGTGTGGAAGCATTTTAATTACCCACTGACCATCCCCTCTTCAGATCAGCTCCAGTCGTGTGGACAACAGGATGCATCTTTGAGCAAGTGGCAAGGGCTCAAAGGAGTGCTATGGACCTTGCTCTCAAAGAAGCGCCATTTTGTGTTTCGATCTTTCTTGCAGCTTCCTCAAGCATCACTGCCACAAGGGTGTGCCTCTATATCACTCAACTCAGAGAGTTCCCAGGAGCAAGGTGGCATCTCAGCTGCTGCTGAAGGTGTCTAGAGGCAAAGTATTGCCTACAGCAGAATGAGGAAAGGGAAGGCATTTGGGGGGGGTTGTTGTGTGTTTTTTTAAAAAATTTAAAATATTTTTTATTTCTGAGAGAGAGAGAGCATGAGCAGGGGAGGGGCAGAGAGAGAGGGAGACACAGAATCTGAAGCAGGCTCCAGGCTCTGCGCTGTCAGCATAGAGGCCGACACGAGGCTCAAACCCACGAACCGTGAGATCATGACCTGAGCCAAAGTTGGACGCTCAACCGCCTGAGCCACCCAGGCACCCCAAGGGAAGGCATTTTGGACAAACGAAACATAGTATGAAAAGCCATAGAAGGAACAGACTGGAAATGTTGATATGTGCGTGAATAGGCCTTTTATTATTTTTTTAAATGTTTATTTTTGAGAAAGAAAGAGAGAACACACTCAGCAGGGGACAGCACAGAGAGAGGGACACACAATCTGAAGCAGGCTTCAGGCTCTGAGCTGCCACCACAGAGCCCAATGCAGGTCTTAAACTCAAAAACCGTGAGATCATGACCTGAGTTGAAGTCAGAACAATTAACTAACTGAGCCACCCAGGTGATCCAGAATAGAGTTTTTAAAAGCTCGAGTGTTCACCCGGGAATCAAGAGTCCACGAGCACACCCAGGCTGGATGCTTGGAAAGGGCGAGAGGACCAAGAACTTTCCTCTCTGGCTGATCTTCAGGACCCACTCCCACAGGGATGGAAGGCTAAGGAAAGGTTGTAGACGGCCCAGTTAAACGCCAAAGGAGTGGCCCACTCTGATCAACAAAACCCAAAAGAGTACTGTTAGTTTTCTTTTCTTGGCTCCAGGCATTTAAGGAATTTCTGTCACTCTAAGGTGACCGCTAAACTAACAGAACACAGATTTCAGGGGCAGCACTAAAAAGAAATGCAGAATATAACAAAAATAATTTATAAAATCCACTAAACAAACATCAACCATATACAACTAGCAGCAACAGCAAACCCTAGGAGATGGTGAATAGACTTACAAATAGCCATGTTATGATACTTAAAATTTTATTTTCTGGGGCTCCTAGGTAGCTCAGTTGGTTGAGGGTCCAACTCTTGATTTCAGCTCATGTCATGATCCCAGGGTTGTGGGATTAAGCCCCACATTAGGCTCTGTGCTGAGTGTGGAGCCTGCTTGGGATCCTCTCTCTCTCTCTCTCTCTCTCCCCCCTGCCCCTCTCCCCTGTTCATGTGCTCTCTCTCTCTAAAATTAAAAAAAATGTTTTTTAATTGTTCCTGAAAGCCAAGGCAGTGGACTTACTAATGACCTTAAATCCATTTGTTTCAACACAGCCAGAGCTGACAGAAACCATGAACAAAGAACTAAAAGAAACTAGAAGAATTATATTTCACTAAAGAGATTATTAATAAGAGACAGCAATTACAAAAAAGAATCAAAAGAGGGGCACGTTGGTAACTTGGTTAAGTTTTGGACTTTGGCTCACATCATGATCTCACAGTTTATGGGTTCAAGCCCCACACCATTGTGCTGACAGCTCAGAGCCTGAAGCCTACTTTGGATTCTGTGTCTCCTCTCTCCCGCCCCTCATGCTCTGTCTCTGTCTCTCAAAAATGAAGATTTAAAAAAATTTTTTTAAAGAACCAAAAGAGCTGAAAAGTACAATATCAAAAATGGGTGGTAGAAGATTTTAATCTTGATGAGGTCCCAATAGTTTATTTTTGCTCTTGATTCCCTTGCTTTTGGGGATGTGTCAAGTAAGAGGTTGCTGCGGTGGAGGTCAAGGAGGTTGTTTCCTGCTTTCTCCTCTAGGGTGTTGATGGTTTCCTGTCTCACGTTCAGGTCCTTTATCCAGTTTGAGTTTATTTTTGTGTATGGTGTGAGAAAATGATCTAGTTTCATTCTTCTGCATGTTGCTGTCCAGTTCTCCCAACACCACCTGTTAAAGAGGCTGTCTTTTTTCCATTGGATATTCTTTCCTGCTTTGTCAAAGATTAGTTGGCTGCATACCTTTGGGTCCAGCTCCGAGTTCTTAATTCTATTCCATTGGTCTATGCGTCTGTTTTTGTGCCAATACCATACTGTCTTGATGATGACAGCTTTGTAGTAGAGGCTAAGGAAACAATCCATAAAACTAACAGGCAACCAACGGAATGCGAAAAGATAGTTGCAAATGACATATCAGATAAAGGGTTAATATCCAAAATCTTTAAGGAACTCACCAAACTCCACATGCAAAAAACAAACAACCCAGTAAAGAAGTGGGCAGAAGATACTAGCAGACATTTCTCCAAAGAGGACATACAGATGGCCAACAGACACATGAAATGATGCTCAGCATCCCTCTTCATCAGGGACACACATATCAAAACCACACTGAGATACCACCTCACGTCTATCAGAGTGGCTAAAAAGCAAATCAGAGGACTCTAGATGCTGGTGAGGATGTGGAGAAATGTGCACCCTTCTACACTGTTGGTGGGAATGTAAACTGGTGCAGCTCCTCTGGAAAACAGTGTGGAGGTTCCTCAAAAAATTAACAATAGAACTCCCCTAGGACCCAGCAATAGCACTGCTAGGAATTGACCCAAGGGATATAGGAGTGCTGATGCATAGGGGCACATGTACCCCAATGTTCATAGCAGCACTCTCCACAATAGCTAAAACATGGAAAGAGCCTAAGTGTCCATCAACGGATGAATGGATCAAGAAGATGTTGTTTATCTATACCATGGAATACTACATGGCAATGAGAAACAATGAAATCTGGCCATGTGTAGCAACATGGATGGACCTTGAGGGTGTTATGCTGAGCGAAATAAGTCAGGCAGAGAAGGACAGATACCATATGTCTTCACATATAGGAGGATTAGGAGGAACTTAATGGAGGACCATGGGGGAGAAGAAGGGGGTAAATGGTGGGGGAGAGGGAGGGAGGCAAACCATGAGAGACTTTTGAATGCTGAGAACAAACTGAGGGCTGATGAGGAGGGTATGGGAAGGCGGTAATGGGCATGGAGGAGGGCACTTGTTGGGATGAGCACTGGGTGTTATACGGAAACCAACTTGACAATAAACTATTTTTAAAAAGAAACAAACAGATCACATATGGGGCGCTTGAGTGGCTCAGTTGGTTAAGCGTCCAACTTCAGCTCAGGTCATGATGTCATGGTTCCTGGGTTCGAGCCTCGGATCAGGCTCTGTGCTGAACGTTTGCTCAGAGTCTGAAGCCTGCTTGGGATTCTGTGTTTCCTCTCTCTGCCCCTCCTCCGCTCGCGCTCTGTCTCACTCTGTCTCTTAAAAATAAATAAATGTAATAAAAAAATTTAAAGATCAAATATGCCTGCAACTTATTTCCACCTCCTTACTTTCAAAAACGTGATCATTAACATTTAACTATACACATGGAGAGAGAGATAGAAGGAGGAACACTACGCATGCTAAATACTAACAACTGGTCAATGTACAACAAGATAACACCTGACAATTCACCAAATTTCAGTAACAGGTGGCCGCAGCCAGAGCATTTCCGTGCAGTGCTCACCGGAACGCACCGCAATCGCCAGGTCGGAGAGAAGAGGGCGCTGCCGCCATCTTCCACAATTGCGTACACGTTTTACCTCTGGAAAAAGGACACAGTTTGTTCTGACCGCTTTTGCATAGAGGCGCACAGCGGGCAGGGGAAAGGCCCTGACTCCACCGGGTACTGCGAGCCGCGGCCTCGACCCCCACCCACGTGGGCGGGGCCGACAGTGACTCTCGGAAAGACACATGGATCGGGGCGGCCGCAGTCCCCCGGTCGCTGTGCACCTGAAGCGAAGACGCGCCGCGACTCCCTGCCAGCCGCCAAAGCTGACACATTGGAGAACCTACTTCCGACGCGGGGAGGAGGCGAAGTGAGTCGGTATCCAAAGAGCACTTCCGCTTCCGGTTTCCGCCACGCGGTCAGCGTAGGGGCGGAGCTTCAGGAGCAGAAGAGTCGGGTCCGGGTTGGCAGCTGCCACTTCCAGATGTCTGGGGAGGGGTTGGAGCTGGGTCCTGGGCTGTCTCTTGGCAGCCACCCCGCCCCAGGGACATTGGTGGGATGTCCGAGCGCCCGGGACGGAGTTAGAAACGGACGGACACGGTGGGCGGGGTTTGCCTCCGGTTCTGGGCCAGGGAAGCTCTTGAAATGCTCTTCTTCGGGGCGCCTGGGTGACTTAGTCGGTTAAGCGTCCGACTTTCGCTTAGGTCATGATCTCGCGGTTCGTGGGCTCTGTGCTGACAGCCAGCTCAGAGCCTGGAGCCTGTTTCAGAGTCTGTGACTCCCTCTCCCTCTGGCCCTCCCCTGCTCACACTGTCTCTCCTAGAAATAAATAAAAAACATTAAAAAAAAAAAAAAAGAAAAAGAAATGCTCTTCTTCACGCCTTTCTCCTTTTTGGCTCAGCCCCAGGCACCGCTATGCGTTATATTTATAAAGATAAGTCCCCTAGGGGCGCCTGGGCGGCTTAGTCGGTTAAGCGTCCGACTTTCGCTTGGGTCATGATCTCGCGGTTCGTGGGTTCGAGCCCCGCGTCGGGCTCTGTGCTGCCTGCCAGCTCAGAGCCTGGAGCCTGTTTCAGAGTCTGTGACTCCCTCTCTCTCTGACCCTCCCCTGCTCATGCTGTCTCTCTCTCTCTCCTAGAAATAAATAAAAAAACATTAAAAAAAAAAAAAAAGATAAGTCCCCTAGCCCGTAAAATGAACTCCCAGCTCATCAGTCCTCTCTCCTGACCTTCAGTTTTAAGGTAGAATTCTCATAGCGCATAATTAACCCATTTAAAATGTAATAGTATAGTCAGAGTTGTGTATCCATCACCACAATCAATTTTAGTACATTTTCATAGTCACAAAAGGAAACCCAGTACCCTCTTAGCCATAATCCTCCCACCTCACCCCCACCCCAAGGCAACAATCTAGGGGTTTTTTTGTCTCTTGGGATTTGCCTGTTCTGACATTTCATATAAACGGAATATTACAGTAGGTGGTCTTTGTGTCTGGTCGCCTTTGACTTACATAATGTTATCAAGGTTCATCCAATTTGCAGTGTGTACCAGTCTTTATTTCTTTACTTAATAATATTCCACTGTATGGGTGTGTCACAATTTGTCTACTCAATAGTTGATGGACACTGGGTTATTTACAACTTGTTTTGGCTATTATAAATAATATGGGATATTTTTTTGAACAGTGATCAGAGGAGAATTCATATTCCTAAATGTTTTCATCCTTAAAAGTGAGAGAATAAAAAATTCCAGGGGCGCCTGCGTGGCTCAGTTGGCTGAGCATCCGACTTCAGCCCAGGTCATGATCTCACTGCTTGTGAGCTTGAGCCCCGGTTTGGACTCCGTGCTGACAGCTCAGAGCCTGGAGCCTGCTTCAGATTCTGTCTCTGTCTCTGTCTCTCTGCCTCGCTCCTGCTTGCACTCTGTCTCTTCCTCTCAAAAATAAAATAAACGTTAAAAAATAAAAAATACTAAATTCCAAGCTAAAAATCAAACAAAAAGACCCTAGAATATCAGTGCAAACCCAACCTAGAAAATTATAGGAACTTACACTGCAAAAGAGCATCAAGTCCAGATGGATTGGGTTTTGGCTGGGTAGGGGTGGTAACAGCTTTATTGAGACATAATTCACATATAATTCGCCCATTGATTTTTTTAGTGTTTACTTATTTTTGAGAGAGAGGAAGACAGGATCCAGATCCGGCTTTGAACTGACAGCAGAGAGCCTGATGTGTAGAGGTTGCTTAAATAAAACTTGTATAAAAAGCTTGTGATTTTGATTAAGTTCAATGTACCTATTTTTTAATGTTTATTTTTTAGAGAGAGAGAGAAGGGTGTGTGTGTTGGGGGGGGGGAAGGGACAGAGAGACACGGAGACGCAGAATATGAAGCAGCCTCCAGGCTCTGAACTATCAGCACAGAGCCTGATGCAGGGCCCACAGGGCTTGAATTCACAAACTATGAGATCATGACCTGATCTGGTCGCTTACCTAACTGAGCCACCCAGGCGCCCCCCTTTTTTTCTTAATGTAGGCATTTATTGCTATAAAATTCCTTTTTAAATTTTTTTTAAATTTTTTAAAAAATTTATTTCTGAGAGAGCGCGTGAGCAGGGGAGGGTCAGAGAAAGAGAGAGAGGAGAGAGAGAGGGAGACACAGAATCCAAAACAGGCTCCAGGCTCTGAGCTGGCAGTCATCACAGAGCCCGATGTGGGACTTGAACCCACCAACCGAGAGATCATGACCTGAGCTGAAGTTGGACGCTTAACCGACTGAGCCACCCAGGTACCACTATAAAATTCCTTCTTGTACCTGCATTTGCTTCATCCCATAAGTTTTGGTAGATGTTTTCATTTTTCTCTCAAGATATTGTTTAATAAAGTTCATTTATTTATTTTGAGAGACCCTATACCATGACTGGCCATATTCGTAATGGCAAGCTTGCCAGTCTGTGAAATGTTACATCTTTTCCCTTCATTCGTTCTTCTTAAAATGTGCTTCAATGGGCCGCCTGGGTGGCTCAGTCGGTTAAGCGTCTGACTTTGGGTCAGGTCATGATCTCACAGTTTGTGGGTTCGAGCCTCGTGTTGGGCTCTGTGCTGACAGCTCAGAGCCTGGATCCTGCTTCGGATTCTGTGTCTTCCTCTCTCTCTGACCCTCCCCTGCTCACGCTGTCTCTCCCTCTCTCAGAAATAATAAAACATTTAAAAAAATGTGCTTCAAATGTTTGCCTTTTGCAGTTTTGGGTAGAGTCATTCCTGGATGCTTCTTGCACATATATATATATATGTTTATATATATGTATATATATACATATATGCGTTTCACACTGATTATTTATATGATTAATAAAATAATGGTATTTTTATGTATCTGAGTCTAGCAACCTTGACAAGCATTAGTTCTAATAATTTGTTTTCTTGGGTTTTTAAATGTAAATGGCCTAAATAGTTGTAAATAATAATCCACTTTAATATATTTTTCTTTTCTGCCAATAATTGTACCTCATTTCATCTTCCTGTCTTACAGGTTGGTCAGAATTTCTAATAATATGTAGAATAATAGCAGTGATAAGTTGGCCTCCTTGTCTTGTTTTTGATGTATAAAGCAATGGCTCTAAAGTTTCTCCATTAATTATATTTGTAGTGGGGGAGTGTCAATGACCTTTATTAACAGGTGAAAGAAATTAATTTTTATCCTTGAACTGGGAAGAGACTTTATTGTGAAAAAGCGTTGAATTCTGTCAATGATTTGTTACGTTTCAATTGATTTAACTTCATGGAATCTTTTTTTTTTAATGTTTTTTTTATTTATTTCTAGGAGAGAGAGAGAGACAGAGGCGCAGAGCCTGCTTGGATTCTCTCTTTCTGCCCTTCCCTGCTTGTGTTCTCTCTTTCTCTCTCAAAATAAATAAACTTAAAAAAAAAAGAAATTTAAATGAAGCCGTATTTTGATAGGTTCAATAAGGGAAGTGACATTTGTGAGTGAAAATAACTCTAAAAGAAACAGTATTTAGAATGGGGCGCCTTGATGGCTTAGTTGGTTGAGCATCTGACTTGATCCTGTGGTCTGTGAGTTTGAGCCCCACCTCAGGCTCACTGCTGTCAGCACAGAGTTCACTTCAGATCTTCTGTCACCCTTTCTCTGTCCCTCCCTGCTTGCACTCTCTCTCAAAAATAAACATAAAAAAAAAACCCTAGTATTTAGGATTAAACCAAAATAAAAAATACCTTAGATTGAAACCCATGTAATGTAGCTAAAGGGATATTTGGAGGATATCTATGGCCTTAAATGCTTTTATTCAAAAACACGAACTGAAAATTAATGAGTGAGATTTCCATTTTGAAGATAAGACCTTGATAAAAAGCAATCCCACATTTATGACACTCATAATGAGGAGCCTGAAATGAAGTCCTCCATTAGAAACAACCTCAGGCTGCACATAGTCCCAGTTCCAGGAAAAGCCTCAGCTGAAGCCACCCTCGGACTGCCCTTAGATCTGCCAATCAAAAGAAATGTGTGACATTCCTGTAGTCTTGGAGACGAGTCAGGGCTGGGAACTGCAGGTAGTTACTTTGTACAAACTTGCCAATCAATCACCGCTTGCATAAGCCCCAAGTAGATTCTCTGAGCCCACCTCATAATTGGTCATTTTAAAAGACTCTCAAAGGTCATGATTGGGTCCCGCCAAACATAACAGACACCTCGCAGATACTGAATGGTCAAAACTGTTACTATGCTGTTACTATGGGGATTGTACAATTACGATTGGTGCTCATGTAATGATGCAAAACGTACAACGTGTGCACTGTAACACCCCCGCCCTTCCCCCATAAAAACCCTGCTCGCCACTGTTCGGGGCTTCACTTTGCTGCCACTGTGCCGGGAGACGGGTGAGCCCCTGCTCGAGCTTGTAATAAAGACCCTTTTGTATTTGCATCGGTGCCGGCTCCTTGGAGGTCTCTGGGAACTCGCAATTCGGGCATAACAGTAAGGTTTCTCTCCCACTCTGAACTTCCTCATGCAGAAACTGAAGTCCAAGTGGAAGGTCTCCTCGGACTGAGGATATTCACGGAGGATTACGTGTGAGATCGACATGACGTGTGAGGGCTTTGCCATGTGCTTCCAATCTGAGGGCAGTCTCCACCTGTCTGTCTCCACCAGGAGGTCTCACGTGGCTCCCATGGGATGGGTGGCTACTGAAGTTTCCTCCAGTAGCTGTACTGGTACATCTCCCCTGTGTGTGCCCTCTTGCGGGCAGTCAGGCTAGAGCCCCTACCGAAGGCTTTCCCACAGCTGCTGCAATGGGAAAGCTTCTCTCCACTATGCGCTCTCCTGCGCGCCCTCAGATGGCATTTCCTCCCAAAGGCTTTGCCAAGGTCAGCACACAGAGAGTCCCTCCGGGCGTGCACTCTCTTAGGCACGGAAGGCCTTTCTACAGTCATTGCATTTATACAGTTTCTTCCAATTGTGTATCCTCTTGAGAACAGGAGGCTCAAGCTGGATGTGAAGAATTTCCCACATTGGTTGCACTCGGTTTGTCTCCAGTGGGAGTTCGCACATGTGTCATAAGGGACGAATGAGGACCCAAAGCTTTCCCACAATGAAAACATTCATGGGGCTTCTTGCCAGCCTGAGATCACACGTGGGTCCTAAGGGATGGAGGGTAACTAAGCACTCCCCCACGTTCTTTACGTTCTTTTCATTTTTCTCCTGTGTAATTTCTCTTGGGCGAAATACGGTTAGAATTCCTTCTGGGGGCGCCTGGGTGGTTCAGTCAGTTAAGCATTCGACTTCAGCTCAGGTCATGATCTTTCTGAGTTCGAGCCCCGCATAGGGCTCTGTGCTGACAGCTCAGAGCCTGGAGCCTATTTCAGAATCTGAGTCTTTTTCTCTGCCCCTCCTCTGCTCGTGATCTCTCTTGCTCTCAAAAATAAATAAAACATTTTTAAAAATTAAAAAAAAAAAAGAATTCCTTCTGATGGTTTTTCTACATAGACTACATTCATGGGGAGTCTCTTCAGGCAGAGTTGGCACCTACTGGTTAAGGGATAAGTCGTAACTAAAGGCTTTCTCACTTTCACTCCACTCGTAAGGGTTCTCCCTCCCCTAGAAAGTCTGTGCTGTAAGAAAAAAGCAAATTCCTACATTAGAACTCGCTACCATTTTCAGACCTTATGTATTGCTTCTGCCTTGTTCAAGTTCTTTCAAATTTTAAGGTGAGTGCTCTGCCACAGGGTCCAGAATGAACTTGACATAGTCATGACATAATCATGACATTCACAAACCTTCTCACGTAGATTTTTCCTGAAAATTATTTTAACAAAAACTGAATTATGCGTCAACATTCACTAAGTCACATTAATGGATATGCTTACTTGTGGGAACTATCCATAAATAGATATTAGAAACTGGTTTAGAATGTTCCACAAATTCATGATTCTCAGAAATAACTTCTGGGTGAAGGTCACTGGTCTGACTCTGAGAAATAACTTCTTCTGGGTGAAGGTCACTGGTCCCAAGTGTCTCCCCTGGTGGTTATGCTCTTCTGTGTCACAGCAATCCCAGCAGAGAACCAGCAATGCGCCCTCAGGAGAGAGGCATTCAGGAGCCTTACCCTTTTCCTGACAGTAGATGTTTTTCCCAAACTTAATTCTGCTTTGCAATGGTCTCTTTGGCTTTATGTGGAAACTTTTTATCTGAAATTAATGGGGGAGAGGAGGACAAATATTTATCTTAGAGAAATAAATTATGTGGTAAAGGTGATTGAAAACAACAATGTGGGGCACTTGGGTGGCTCAATCGGTTAAGCATCCTAGGCTCAGGTCACGATCTCACGCTTCATGAGTTCAAGGCCCGCATCAGGCTCTGTGCTGACTGCTCAGAGCCTAGAGCCTGCTTCAGATTCTGTGTTTCCCTCTCTCTCTGCCCCTCCCCTGCTCCTTCTCTCTCACCCAGGTGCCCCAGACAAGATAACATTGTAGATGGCACTGTAATAGTGGCGTATGGTGACAGATGGTAGCTACACTTGTGGTGAACCCCTCATAACATATAGACTTGTCCAATAACTGTGTTGTATACCTGAAACTAATGTAACACTGTGTAAACTACACTTTAATGAAAAAAAAATCACGACATTTTAGAAATTTCCTGAATGGAGTTCCTTTTGCGTGAGGCTCACCTGAACAGATTTCTTGGACAATCAGAACTCTCCTCTTCTTGGTCCTTAGCTCCTCATGGGTGAGCAGGGTGGGTCTACGGAAATGATGCCCCATACACAGAAAAAGACACATCAGGGGGACTGTGCAGGGATGAAAAGGCAACTTCCCCTCAGAGTGGGACCCCCACGTTCAGAGGATGGACAAGTGTGACCCCAAGAGCCATGACATGATAGTACCCAGGACCCAAACCAACCACCTCACATCATGCCCTGGAGGGATTGGGGATCCTCAGACCCAAGCTCAGAGACACACTTCGGGAGCACCAAAGCTTCTAATCATGAAAAAGATGAAGTCAGCGTAATAGATGAATCTTTATTCTTTTTAAAAAAATTTTTAAAATGTTTTTTATTTATTTCTGAAAGAAAAAGACAGCGGGAGCAAGGGAGGGTCAGAGAGAGAGGGAGATACAGAATCTAAAGCGGGCTCCAGGCTCTGAGCTGTCAGCACAGAGCCCGATGCGGAGCTCAAACCCACGAACCGTGAGATCATGACCCGAGCCAAAGTCGGACGCTTAACCGAATGAGTCACCCAGGCGCCCAGATGAATCATTATTCTTAAGGCGAAGATGCTAGAGTAGAGATTAGTGACTACACCCCAGTGGTTAGCCACCTGCCTTTGTAATTATAGTTTCATTGGAACGTGGCTCTGCCTATTTGTTTACATCCCACACTACACTGGGCACTGCACTGGCAGCGCTAGATCAGTGTGTAGCTGCCAATGGAAACTCTACAGCCCGCTATGCTGAGAATAGTTTCTCTCTGGCCTTTTAAGGAAAAGTGTGGCCACTCCTGCTGTACACCGTCACCCCTCAAGACTGGGCCACATCTCCCTATTCACTACTCTCTTCCCGAGACCAAGAAGAGTTCCTGGCATGTAGCAGGTGCTTAAGAAATATCTGCAGCAGAAATCTACGAATGAAGACATGAGGCTGCCTGAGGCCAGGCTCCTGTAGCTGTCCGGCATCGCGTCTCTACGCAAGATTTTCTGACCAGGGTCTAGCGGTGGCCTGATGCAAGGCTTGAACTCACAGACTGTGAGATCATGACCTGAGCCAAAGTCAGACGCTTGACAGGCACCCAGGTGCCCCCAAGGGGCTCTTAAATACAGAGAACAAACTGAGGGTTGCTGGAGGGTGTTGGGTGGGGGTGATGGGCGATGGGGGGAGGGGCATTAAGGAGGACACCTGTTGGGATGAGCACTGGGTGTTATATGTAAGTGATGAATCACTAAATTCTATTCCTGAAATTATTATTACACTAGATGTTAACTAATGTGGATTTAAATTTTTAAAAATTAAAAATTAAAACATATCACACTGGCAGTTGTTCACAGGACAGAACAGGGAAAGCAAGAGTAAAAGGAGTAAAAGGGGTGGTGGCTGTTGCCCCACTTTAGGGGCAACAGCAGGGTCCAGGTGAGGATGGGGACTCCTTGGCAGCAGCAGAGGTGACTGTACACATTTTGAAGGGAATGTCAAAGGATCTGCTAGAGACTTAGATTGGGGTGAAAAGTGAGGAAAGGGGGAGATGTGAGGCCAGTGAGAGAACTTAGAGAAACCACAGGTTTTTGTACCAACAATGTCTAACTTCATACCCAAACTCTGCGCTCCTAGAAAAGTGTGACGGGCAAGAAATCCCCCAGCCCTTTGTGCTCTGGGAAATGCCTGGGTGCAATGACACACCCTTCCCTGCATGACCCCTTGTTTACCTATGACAAGGCCAGGCACAGACTGTCCAAATTCCCACTTGTATCTCATGAATGAGTAGCTCCACTGTTCATCCCCACTGAACCACTTAGATAAAAAGGCTCTGAATTGAATTTGAGTTCACTAAACTTCAGTCAAGCTCCTCTCCTCCCAAACCCACTCCTGAGCACTGGGACTCAGAATAACCCTCTACCAGCCCCTCTCTGACAACCAGCTGATCTCCCCGACCAACTACCCTATCACCCCACCTCCCAGCCTTGTGAATTCTTTCCTATAGAAGAAAAGCTCTTTAGTGCCAGTGTTTAGGGTGTCCCGCCTACAGCAATGCTCTTTCCTTACAATGTCAATAAACTGGAGAGGTGGTGGTGCTCTCACCCTAAGAGGGAAAGATTAAGAAGAGGCAAATTTGACAGCCTCTTCAACAGATGGTTTCGGGAAAACCGGACAGCGACATCCAGGAAGAATGAAACTGGATTACTTTCTTACACCATCCACAAAAATAAATTTAGAATGGATGAAAGAATAAATGTGAAACCGGAAGCCATCAAAATCCTAGAGGAGAAAACAGTCAGCAACCTCTTTGACCTGGGCCAGGGCAACTTCTTACTAGACAGGTCACTGGAGGCAAGGGGAAAGAAAACATGAACTGTTGGGTCCTCATCCAGATAAAAAGCTTCTGCACAGTGAAGGAAACTATCAACAAAACTAAAAGGCATCCTACAGAATTTGCAAATGATTTATCTTTTTTTTCCTTCAGTTTATTTGAGAGAGAGAGGGGTGCCTGGGTGGCTCAGTCAGTTAAGTATCAGACTTCAGCTCAGGTCAAGATATCACAGTTCATGAGTTCGAGCCCTGAATTGGGTGAATTCGAGCTCCGCTTTGGGTGAGCCCAAGCCCCACTTTAGGTGAGCCCCCACTTTTCTCTCTCTGTCCCTCACTTGTGCCCTCTCTCAAACATACACACACACACAGAGAGAGAGAGAGAGAGAGAGAGAGAGAGAGGCACAGAGAGAATCCCAAGCAGGCTCCTCGCTATTAGCACAGAGCCCAATGAGGGGGTTGGGGGAGAGGACTCAGTCTCACAAACTGTGAGATCATGACCTGAGCTGAAATCAAGAGTCAGTTGCTTAACCAACTGAGCCACCCAGGTGCCCCACAAATGGCATATCTGACAAAGGATTAGTATCCTATATCTATTAAAAACTTTTCAAACTCACACTGGGTGGCTCAGTTAGTTGAGCTGAGTGTTGAGCATCAGACTCTTTTGGCTCAGGTCACAATCCCAGGGTCGCAAGATCAAGCTTGGGTTGGTGATGAGTATGGAGCCTATTTAAGATCTTCTCAGTTTCCCTCTGCCCCTCTCCCCTACTCACACACACACTCTCTCTCTCTCTCTCAAAATAAATAAACTTGAAAATTTTTTATAAAAATAGAACTACCCTACGACACAGCGATTGCATTACTTGGTATTTACCCAAAGGATAAAAAAATATATTGATTCAAAGGGACACATGCACCCCGATGTTTACAGCTGCATTATCAACAATAGTCAAATTATGGAAAGAGCCCAAATGTCTATCAACCAACTGATGAATGGATAAAAAAAGATGTGGCACACATGTACAATGGAATATTACTCAGCCATCAAATTGAATGAAATCTTGTCATTTGCAATGACTTGGATGGAGCGAAGAGTGTGTTATGCTAAGTGAAAGAAGTCAATCAGAGAATGACAAATACCATATGATTGCACTCACATGTGGGGACTCAAAAAACAAAAGAGATGAACATAGGGGAAGGAGGAAAGAAAGAGGGAGGCAAAGGGGCTTTGGGTGGCTCAGTCGGTTAAGCGTCCGACTTTGGCTCAGGACATGATCTCATGGTTCATGGGTTTGAGCCCCATGTTGGGCTCTGTGCTGCCAGCTAGCTCAGAGCCTGGAGCCTGTTTCAGATTCTGTATCTCCCTCTCTCTCTGACCCTCCCCTGCTCATGCTGTCTCTCTCTCTCTGAAATAAATAAAACATTTAAAAATTAAAAAACAAAAAAGAGGGAGGCAAACCATAAGAGACTCAACTATAGAGAACAAACAGGGTTGGTGAGGGAGTTGGGTAGGGGATGGGCTAAATGGTTGATGGATATTTAGGGCACTAGTGATGAGCACTGAGTATTAGATGTACGTGATAAATCACTACATTCTACTCCTGAAACCAGTATTACACTATATGCTAACTCACTAGAATTTAAATAAAAACTTGAAACAAACAAAAAACGTGGCAAATTGTTCAAGATGAAGTTTCACAAAACAAAAAAATATATTGTGTGTAATATGTGAAAATTAATATGTATGTATCATATGCAATATACCTTATAAATATACAGAACATTTAACATATTTTATGTACGGCATATTTTTCCATCAAATTAGAAAGGTATATATCGGGGTGCCTGTGTGGCTCAGTTGGTTAAGGGGCTGACTCTCGACTTCAGCTCAGCTCAGGTCATGATCTCACAGTTCATGGGTTCAAGCCCCACATCAGGCTCTGTGCTGGCAGTGCAGAGCCTGCTTGAGATCCTCTCTCTCCCTCTCTGTGCTCTCCCTCTCTCTGTGTCCCTCCCCTGCTTGTGTGCTCTTTCTCTCTCTCTTTCTCTCTCTCTCAAAATAAATAAATAAACTTTAAAAAAGAAGTGTGTGTGTGTGGGGGGGGCGGTTATATAACAGCAGAGAGCCCAGGCGCTAGGCAACTAGGAAGCACAGAGGGCAGGTACATCTATCCATCTGACCACTGTCTCCTCACATCATGGCAACAGAGGAAGGAATGAACAGCTGGAGGGTTCAGGAAAGGAAGGGAAATTTCCTCCTAGGGCAGGGCAACTCCCACAAGGTATGCTCCCCCTTAGAGAAGTTTAATAGGGCAGAGGGTTGCGGAGGCGGGGTATTGGGACTTTGAGGGGGATCTTTTTGCGAGAGGCATATCAAGGCCTATTTTTTAGCTTGTGGGAATAATGTGGGTTGGCAGGAATAATTTCAAAACATGGTAGACCAGCAGGCTGAGGGAGGGCTTCTAGGGGATAACTTATCTGGGTTCCAAGTTCAGGCCACCAATTCCTTGGCACTGGGTAGAAAAACTGTCTTACCACAAATGACAAAGAATGACCAGAGGTCACTGGTAGTTGGGAGTATGTTGGGATATTGGAATTTATGTCTACAAAAATTTTTAAATAGTCCTATGCCTTCAACTAGAAACTTGTAGGGTGGGGGGCGCCTGGGTGGCTTAGTCGGTTAAGCGTCCGACTTAGGTCATGATCTCGCGGTTCGTGGGTTCGAGCCCCGCGTCGGGCTCTGTGCTGACTGCCAGCTCAGAGCCTGGAGCCAGTTTTAGAGTCTGTATCTCCCTCTCTCTCTGACCCTCCCCTGCTCACGCTGTCTCTCTCTCTCTCCTAGAAATAAATAAAAAATAAAAAAATAAAAATAAAAAAAAAAATGAAGACATATGTATGGCAAATTAGCACATGACAAGATGTTCAACGTTGCTAATCATTAGGGAAATGTGAATCAAAACCATAAGGAGATGCTACTTCATATCCATTAGGAGAGCGATTATCAAAAAAATAAAGATAAAATAGGGGCACCTGGGTGGCTCATCAATTAAGCATCTGACTTCGGCTCAAGTCATGATTCAGGTCTGTGGGTTTGAGCCCCAAGTCGAGCTCTGTGCTGACAGCTCAGAGCCTGGAGCCTGCTTCAGATTCTGTGTCTCCCTCTCTCTGCCCCTTCCCTGCTGGTGCTCTGTCTCTCTCTGTCTCTCTCTCTCTCTCAAAAATAAACACACACTGAAAACATTTTTTAATAAAAAAATAAATAAAAATAACAAGTGTTGGTGAGGATATGGAGAAATTAGAACCTTTACTCATTGCTGCTAGGAATGTGAAACGGTAGAGCCACTGTAGAGAATAGTAGGGTGGTTCCTCAAAAAGCTTAACATTGAATTATCATATGATCCAGTAAGTCCACTTCTGAGCATGTGACCAAGAGGACTGAAGGCAGAAACTTGAAGAGATATTTGTGAACTGATGCTCATAGTAGCATGACTCACAATAGCCACAAGGTGGACAACCCAAATGAATAGAAAAACAAAATGCATACATTTAAGGCTGAATAATGTTATAGTTACATTTATATATATTATATATTATAAAATTCTAGTGTAAATAAATGTAAGTATATCTAATATATATTTGTATATTACATTTATATTAAATATAAGATCACATTTTACAAATAAAATATAAAATATATACAAAATGTAAAATATGCAAAATATGTAAATATATAATGTAAAATATATAAAATATAACCCGATATAAAATATGCAAAATATAAACATATATAATTATCCTGTCATAAATATAAAATGTAAATATATTATTATTCAACCTTAAAAAGGAATAAAATCCTGATACATGCTACAACAGGTGTGTATTTTACAACATTATACTAAAGTGAAATAATCTAGACACAAAAGAATGGTATTGTATGATTCTACTTATACGAGGCACGGACAAAAGTCGGGTTTACAGAGAAAGAAAATAGCATAGAGTTTACCAGGGGCTGGGAGTTAGGGTTATGGGGAGTTATTTTTTTTAATGGGAATAGTTTCATTTGGGGAAGATGAAAAACTTTTGAAGACGCATGGTGGTAACGCTGCACAATAATGTGACTGTACTTAATGCCAATGAATAGTACCCTCAAAAGCGGTTAAAGGGAAAATTTTACGATTTGTACATTTGACCGCCACAATAAAAAAAATCACGCCAAGGCCACACGGCCATCAGTAACACTGGGGGCCTCCAGAGAAAAGCAGGACATGGTATTTTACGTGCACTTGGCAGGGAGAACGTGAAGGGAACCGTTAACATTCTCACCCTACGGTTTCTGAATTATTTGAACGGTGAACAACAAAAGCACCCGCGTATTACTTGTGTAATCAAGAAAAAGAAACAGTCAAGCACAAACAAAAATAATGCATACAGCTGGGGCATCACCTCTGCACACAGCACATCTCACGGATCAGCTCGACACCCCGCCCCTCACCCCCCCCACACACCCAATGCCTTCCGTCTCGGGCCCTGACAAACAGCACGCTCTAGACCCACTCCTTAGAGACTACAGATTCATACTTCATCTATTTCCCATCTTTCTTTCCAAACAAGGGAAAAGCATCTTAAATCAAACATCTACAGCCTTACAAGGGGAGCCTGGGTGGCTCAGTCCCTTAAGCGCTGGACTCTCGCTTTTGGCTCAGGTCACGACCTCAAAGTTCCTAAGTTCAAGCCCCGCATCAAGCTTTCTGCCTCTGACCCGGCCCCCTAGTCCCGCGCATGCGCTCTCTCTCAAAAACAAGCCTAACATTTTTAAAAAAAACTTAAAAAAACAAAAAATGCTTGTCGGGATGAGCATTGGGTGTTATATGTAAACCAACTTGACAATAAATTATAAAAAAAAAAAAATTAAAAATAGGGGCGTCTGGGTGGCTCAGTCGGTTTAGTGTCCGACTTCGGCTCAGGTCATGATCTCAACGGTTCGTGGGTTCGAGCCCCGTGTCGGGCTCTGTGCTAACAGCTTAGAGCCTGGAGCCTGTTTCAGAGTCTGCATCCCCCTCTCTCTCTGACCCTCCGCTGCTCACGCTCTCTCTCTCAGAAATAAATAAAACATTAGAAAATAAATAAATAAAAAATAAAACTCTAGCGCGAGGGCAGGCTCTTGGAGGAGAGATGCGAACTACAGAGCTGAGTAACTTTGTGAGGCTTGTTACTTACATTTTCACTTACTCCACTGCATTTCATTTTCTTTATTACACTTTTTTATTGACACGCTAGGATCTGAGAAAGCATTTTCCCAAATGAATGTATCAAACGTAATTAACCAAAACTAAGTTTTAAGATATTCTCACCTCAGCAATTCTCACAAAAGCCACAAGTAAAAGTCTCCTGTATAACGAAGGCACAAGAAGACCTCCTCGAAGTAAATTTCACCAAGACCTCTTACCCGCCCCCCCCTCCAAACCGACAACCCGAGTTCAGAAGGACTGAAGGGCGCAGAGAAACGGCCACCGTCCGTTGGTCTCCAGACTCGCGAGACCGAGCCCCTGCCCCGCGCGCGGCCGCGGAGACTCAGTCCCCGCCCCACAGCCAGGGATCCGCCTCCCCGAGACCACGCCCTCGCAGGCCACGCCCCCGAGGCCTGTCTGGGAGGGGCTCCGTTTGCCCCTCCTCACGAGACCCCGCCTTCCCCAGCCGCGCATCCCCGCCTGAGTCAAGGGCCCGCGCGCAGAGGCTCTTTTCCCAGCTCTAGCCCCGACCGCGCACCTGCAGCCGCTCTTCGTGCCGGAGGCCAATGATGAGGAAACCGGTGAAGGGAAGTTGGCGGCCGCTCAGATCACTAGCACTCCACTTCCGGTCTCGGGGCTTAAAAGGTGGAAGGCTCCGGCAGGGGCGTAAGAGCGCCGAGGCAAAGGGGAGGGACCTCGGGGCGGGACCAGAACGGTCCAGTGTCGGTTGGATCGAGCCTCGCGCCTGCCTCCGACGGGTCAGGCGGCTCCTGATCAAAAAATGCTGTTTTTGCAGTGGTGTTCAAGGGTGTGCTAAGCTTGGAGGTGTTTTGTTATGAAGCAGTAGATAACTGATACATCCCTTTCACTATTCTTTAAAAACTTCTTTGCCCCTTCTCAGAAGTTTTTGGTATTATCTTTGAACTTGTCTTAAATGTGTATAGTAGGCTTGGGACTGTTGGCCTATGTATTTAAATCTTTCTGGTTTTGGAGCGCCTGGGTGGCTCAGTTGGTTAAGCGGCCGACTTTGGCTCGGTTCATGATCTCGCAGTTTGTGAGTTTGAGCCCCGCGTCGGGCTCTGTGCTGACAGCTCGGAACCTGGAGCCTGCTTCAGAGTCTGTGTCTCCCTCTCTCTCTCTCTGCTCTTCCCCTGCTCACGCTTTGTCTCTCTGTCTCTCAAAAATATATGAAACTTTAAAAACTAAATAAATCTTTCCGTTTTTATATGGCAAATATGAAACATTTTTAGACTTGAGTATGAACATGTTTAGATCTTTTATACATTTCATTGCTGGTTTTTGTGTGGTCACCATCACTTTTATTTACGTTTTTATGTAATTTGGTAATCTCTACATACAACGGAGGGCTTGAACTCAGGAGCACCAGATCAGGAGTCACATGCTCTTATGACTGAGCCAGCCAGATACCCCAACCAGCACTTCCCTTAATAATGCTTTTCCTTTTGTTCATTCATTTGAGTCCTACCTTCACACAACTTTTACTTCAAAGGGGGAGGAGGACAGATAGTAGAACAAACATACAAGAAAACATTTCCTATGTCAATGCCACATTGGCTATTGGTAGTATATTAAAAATAATCTTGTGGAGATTCATTCAGTCATTTCTTTTTAAACCTTTTAAAGGGGCTCCCGGTGACTCAGTCGGTAAAGCATCTGACTTCAGCTTAGATCATGATCTCACCATCTGTGACTTCAAGCCAGCCTTAGAACTCTGTGCTGATAGCTCAGAGCCTGGAGCTCCCTTTGGATTCTGTGTCTCCCTTTCTCTCTGCCTCTCTCCAGCTTGTGCTCTGTCTCTTTCTCTAAAAAATAAGCAAGCATTTAAAAAAAAAAACAACAACTTTGAAAAGGAACCCCCCCCCAACGTTAGAAATCCCATGTATCCATTTCTCAATCATAATAAACTCCTGGCCCCCCACATAAAAGGGAGCAATATTCTGGTTTTTATGGTAATCACTTCCTTGCCTTTCTTTATACTTGTGCTACCTAAGTATTCATTCCTGATTCAATATAGTTTAATTTTGCATGTTTTTGACTTACAGAAGTGGAGTCATACAGGGTTTAAAAATGTTGTTGTGATGAGTGCCTGGATGGCTCAGTTGGTTAAGTGTCCAACTCTGTCTCAGGTCTTAAACTCAGGGTCACGAATGAGTTCAAGCCCGACCTTGGGCTTCACATTGAGACTGAAGCCTACTTTAAAAATAAATATATAAGATAATTTTTTGGTAAGATTCAGGCATATTATTGTGTATACTTCTGTGCATTTATGATAACATATAATATTACATTGCATGAATACACCACAATCTATTTCTCATTTTAGTGATGATGGACTTTAAATTGTTTCTAGTTTTGGGTTGTTTCAAATCGTGCTTCTCTGAAAATTCTTGTACTATCACCTATCTCTTGGTGCCCATGTGCAAGCATTTCTGTTGTGTACGTTCCAAAGGGTGATTTACAGGGTCCTTGGGTATACATATCCTCTACACTAAAAAGTGTATTATCATTTACTCTTCACAATCTCAATGTAGCTTATTCTGCCCACAGGTCCTGTCCCTGTGCTATAATAAAAACACCTTTTGCACCAAAAACATCTCAAGAATTCTTGCTTGACCTTTCGCTCAAGGACCCCGCATCACTATTCATGAAAGGTTGCTTCTTCAATGCCAGCAATAGGGAGGGGAAGATTCTAGAAACTAATGTCAGCTAGCTAGTGTTGTATAATGCTTAATATCATTATAATGACAGGAGTGGCATCTCATCACCCCTGCCATAGTCTATTAGTTAGAAAGAAATGTGATAGGGCATATTTATCCTCGCACATTTGTGTGAGGATTACTGTTCTGCTTCCCTATCCATATTTGGCACTGTCAGCCTGTCATTTTCAACACTGTTAAGTGTGTACTGGCATCTCTGGATGGTTCTATTCCCATTTCATTGATCACTGAAACTGACCATCTTTTCTTTTTTTTAATGTTTTATTTCTGAAAGAGAGAGAGAGAGAGACAGCGTGAGCAGGGGAAGGTCAGAGAGAGTGAGACAGAGAATCTGAAACAGGCTCCAGGCTCTGAGCTAGCTATGAGCACAGAGCCTGATGTGGGGCTCGAACTCGTGAACCATCAGATCATGACCTGAGCCAAAGTCGGACGCTTAACCGACTGACCCACCCAGGCGACCCATGAAACTGACCATCTTTTCATACATTTGTTTGGAACCTTTTGTGAACTGCCGACTCAAGACTCTTGCCCATTTTTCTTCTGGAACTTTTGTTTTCTTCTTATGATAATGTAGGAGTTATTAATTTATTCTGGACAGCAGTCCTGTTCAGCCATATATGTTGCCTATATCTTAGCCCTCGTTATAGCTTATTTTCCCATTCTTAATATTTATTTTCTTAAATAAAATTTAAGAAAAAATTTTTAATGTTTATTTATTTTTGGGAGAGGGAGCGCAAGTGCGGGAAGGGGCACAGAGAGAGGGAGACACAGAATCCGAAACAGGCTCCAGGCTCTGGGCTGTCAGCACAGAACCGGATGCGGGGCTTGAACCCACAAATCGCAAAATCATGACCTGAGCCCAAGTCGGAAGCCCAACCAAGTCACCACCCAGGCGCCCTCTTCGTGGGGTCTTTTTGATGGAGCTCTCTAGTGTACTAATGGCTCTGTCCTAAATGTTGTGGGTACTATTATTTCTTATCTATGAATTGCCTGTTTCCATGCCGATTGTCTATTGAATTGCTTGCCTTTTCCTCATTGATACCTAGGAGTAAGTTGTATTTCCTGGATTTAGTCCTTCATCGTGAGCAGAGAAGCACGGGTGCCCAGGGCTGGGGCGGAACGGAGTGGGAGGAGGGCAGAGCCTGAAGAAGCCAGCGGGCAGGGGAGAGTCTTTAATCCGCCCAGCCCGGAAGAAGTAGAGCATTAGCTGGTGCAGGGGCGGGGACAGTGCCTGGGGGCGTGGCCTGGCTGGAGACAGGCCTTGGGGGCGTGGCGGGGGGGTGGAGACCAATCTTGGAAGGCCGGGCTGAGGGTAAATGTTAGGGCATCGTGGGCAGGGCTAAGGTGGCTTCCAGGCTCAGGGGGCGGAAACCGGGTGGGGACCAGGTGTGAGGGCAGAGCTTGAGGGGGGCCTGACTCCGCTGGCCTGTCCTCAGGATGCCCAATAAAAGCTTCTTTTGCTCCTTTTCTCTGCCCTTCCGAGACCCTATGTGACAGAACACCAGGTTTACAAAAGTATCTGTCAGTCCACAAAGTGGATCACACTTCCATTTATCCCGTTCCTTCCTCAGGCCCTTGAAGTTTAAAAATTTTCTTCTTTCCGTTAGGTTTACTCCTAGACACTGTATATACGTACATTTAATTTTTTGTTTCTTTTCCATTTGATTGTTTGGGTGGAGTTCTGAGAGACCAGAGACATGCTCTGATTTAAATCATAGATGTAAATAAGATACTCAGCCGATACTGTAGATGCCCGACAAATATAATTCCTTTCATTTTCCCTATTTATGAAACGTCAAGAAGTATACAAATATTAGCAACATCTCCTAATTCCTGTATTGTGAGGGTACAATAAATTACGTGGCAAATTCTGTGACCTGCTGCCATCTGCTGGCGGTTACAGGTATTACACTTCATCTCCGGTACCTGATTTGAAACCGACTATAAAACTTCATTTCCCTATTGGAGAGTTTTGTGAAAACGAATAAAAGGAAACATCGTTGGGAATGGAGGGGGAGAACATCACGGAGAGCTTTCATGCCCAGGCTAGTCAATTGCAGCCTCAACAGGAAGAGAGGGATCTTGTAAGTAGGTAGATACGCCTTTATGATCCCAGCAGGAGGAAGGAAGCTTCTTCCTCCCCCAGCGACAGCTCAGACAATGAGAAGCCACTATACTTCAAACTCCCAGTTTGTTCCAATGCGCTTTTAATTTATAATAGCCCCTCCCAACTTTCCCCTTTTCCTCTAAAACAAAGCTACCTTTATTGTGGGGACTTACTTATGTTTTTGCCACGGTTTGCCTGGGCCTGAGGTTGCAAATTTTTGCTATTCCAAAATAAGCCCATCTTTTGCTGATAAATAACTGCCAAAACAAAACAACTTTTGTTTTTAAGGTCAACAGTTCTCACATTAAATGTTGGTTTATTTCTTTTTGAGAGAGAGAGCAGGGAAGGAGCATAGACAGTGAGAGAGAGACTCCCAAGCAATCTTTCACCAACTGAGAGATCATGACCTGAGCTGAAATCAAGAGTCAGTTGCTTAATGAACTGAGACACCCAGGAGCCCCAACAGTTCTCACTTTAAAAAGCATTTTCAGGGGCACCTGGGTGGCTTAGTCGATTAAGCGTCCGACTTTCGCTTAGGTCATGATCTCGCGGTTTGTGGGTTCGAGCCCCGCATCGGGCTCTGCGCTGACTGCCGGCTCAGAGCCTGGAGCCTGTTTCAGTCTGTGACTCCCTCTCTCTCTGACCTCCCCTGCTCACGCTGTCTCTCTCTCTCTCTCTCTAAGAAATAAATAAAAATATTTAAAAAAAAATAAAAAGTAAAAATAAAAAGCATTTTCCCTTCTCACCATAACTTTGGTTACAATATCTCCCTGGTGTTTGAGGTAAGGAGAAAGAATAAGGGATGAGAAAACTAAGGCCCAGAAACCTGTTCACACAGTATTTCCACTTCACCCCCAGCAATCTGGTTGAAGGAATTTAGAAAATGAATGTGGATTTCTGGGGAAAGCATGAACAGCAAGTGCAAAGGTCCTGAGGTAGAAGAGGTTTAGCCTCTAAACAACAGTAGAGAGGCACCTGGGTGGCTCAGTCAGGTAAGCGTCCAAGTCTTGATTTTGGCTCAGGTCATGATCTCACAGTTTGTGAGTTCGAACCCTGCATCGGGCTCCACACTGGCAGCGCAGAGCTTGCTTGGGATTCTCTCTCTCCTCTCTCCCCACTTCTGCTCTCTCTCTCTCAAAATAAATAAACTTAAAAAAAAAATAAACCACATCAGAAGTCCAGTGTCTAAAATGATTGAAGTGAGTCGGGCAGGATGGAGACTAGTTGGAAGTGAAGTCAGAGAAGCAGTGGAGTCAGATCATACAAGGCCACCTGGGCAACTGTAAGAATTGCGGTTTCACCTTGAGTGCAGTGGGGGAGCCTCTGAAGACTTTTGAGCTCCAGCAGCAACGTGATCTGATGAATATTTTAAAAAATTCTTTGTCTTTTGTGTAACGCTAGGGAGGCAAAGATAGAATCAGGGAAGACAATTAGAATGTCAAGGCAGTAATCCCAGTGACACATGGAGATGCCTGGACAAAGGCGGCAGGGAGAATGGAGGGTGTGGGATCCACTCTGGTGCTAAAATTAAGGCAGAACCAATGACTATCTGCTGATGGATTTGTGTAGTTTTAGGGCAAAGAGTCAAAAATGACCCACAGGATTTTTGTTTCTTTATCATTGTCAAAAATAATTCTGGACATTGGTAAAGAGACTTCATTGAAAGGGATTATCGCAAGAGGGAGAAAACACAGGTGCACCTGGGTGGCTCAGTCGGTTAAGCTCCTGACTTTGGTTCAGGTCATGGTGTTGCAGTTCATGAGTTCAAGCCCCACGTTGGGCTGTCCAAGTGGAGCCTGGCTGGGACCTTCTGTCTCTCTCTCTCCTAGAAATAAAATTTAAAAAATTTTTTTAAATTTTATTTTATTATTTTTAAAAATTTTTTAATGTTTTATTTATTTCTAAAAGAGAGAGAGAGAGAGAGTGAGCAGGGGAGGGTCAGAGAGAGGGAGATACAGAATCCGAAGCAGGCTCCAGGCTCTGAGCTGGCTGTCAGCATAGAGCCCTGAGGAGACTAAGTAACGTCATTTTGAGGTTAAGGCTTCCATTAAGAGCAACCTCGGCTGCACGTAGCCCCAGTTCCAGGAAAAGCCTCAGATTGCTCAAGGCTGAAGCCACCCTCGGACTACCCTCAGATCAGCCAATCAAAAGAAGTTAAAAATATTCCTGTGGTCTGAGTCAGGGACTGAGGATTATAGATACTTACTTTGTACAAACTAGCTAATCACTCACGGCTTGCCTAAAACCCCACGTGGGCCCTTTGAACTCACCTCATAATTGGTCATTTTCAAAGGATTCTCAAAGGTCATGATTGGGTCCCACCAAAAGTAACGAACACCTCGCAGATACTGAATGGTCAAAACTTTACCATGGGTGCTGCGCAATTATGATTGGTGCTTATGTGATGATGCTATATGTACAATGTGTGCACTGTAACACCCCCGTCCCTTACCCCATAAAAACCCTGCTTGACATTGTTCGGGGCTTCACCCTGCTGCCGCTGAGCCGGTTGACCGGTGAGCCCCTGCTCGAGCTTCTAATAAAGACCCTTATGTACTTGCATTGGTGTTGGCTCCTTGATGGTCTGGGGATTCGCGATTCGGGCACAAAAGCCCGACGCAGGGCTCGAACCCACGAGCTGTGAGATCATGACCTGAGCTGAAGTCGGACGCTTAACTGACTGAGCCACCCAGGCGCCCCAAAAGTTTTTTAAATAAAGAGTGAGAAAAGGCCCATGGAAATAAGGCGAGCACTCCAACCATAAGATCTATAAGTATCTTAAAGGTTAAACAGAAAAACCCTCTTCCTCTTCTTTTGTAGGCAGCAGTAAGCGAAGCCCAGGGAATGTCCATGCTTAAGGAGGTACCATGTTAAGTGCCTGCCATTTAGTTGTTGATTGAAGAGGCTTCCATTTTATGAACTTGAATAAAGGAAATGTCATTTAAAATGGAGTCAGGGGGCCGCTGGGTGGTCAGTCAGTTGGGCATCCGACTTCGGGTCAGCTCAC